>MU846195.1:0-25806 GCA_030867225.1 Colletotrichum caudatum
TATTTATAATAAGTTAATAAAGGTATTAACTTAAAGAGAGATATAAGAAAGGAGGTAAGTAGACTTTATTACTTATTAAGAAAACTCTAATCTAACTTAGATACCTACCTTTCTATTTATTAACTGCTATTACTTATAATTAGTCTTTTTTAGCTTAGACATAATTAATCAACTTGCTTAGAGAAATTTGTCTATCCTTACGTTTAATTATGCCCCTCCTGCGCGGCCTATGTTCTATGGGAAACCCCTGGAAGATCAACCCTCCACCCCCCGGGGATAACGGCGGAACTAAGGTCGCATCGCGTTGGGCTAAGATACGAAGTAGTCGCTTCTTCTTGACTGACCGATAAGAAGAATGGCTGGCATGCCATTGTGGGACAACAATCATAATTCTTTGACTCATTACCTCATTTTTTCGAGTGACGAAGAATTGTTCTGTGACCGAGACCCAGGCCACTCCAAACCGAGAGTCCGGAGTCTGGAGTCTTTCCCCGGCCTCGTGCTACGAGCTCCATGTCTCCGCATTACAGACTGCGTGCTCCGTACATAAACCGGGGCAACAGTAGTCGTTTCCCGTGCGCGTGGATAGATACTTCGTACTCTGCCGCCAGTCGTTTCACAAAAGGGGCCACACAGGGCTCCGTACGGTGAGACGGGCGAGGAAGCCGAGGTTCGATGTCGGGACCCCACACCCTCAAGCTAGGGAAAACAAGCACTTGGGTCAATGCGCTGGTGTGTAAAAGAATAGTATGCCAAGCGCAGACCGCGTTAATTGCGCCGTTGGAAGCCAACGAGTCCAGACGGTTAACGTCGTTGGCGGAAGCCCAGGGTTGACAAGGTCACGTATCGAGTCGGCCAGCTTCGAAGCTCAGACATCCCTGGTATTCTAGGATTCCGCTGGAGTAGGAACACATATGTACCGTGCAGCCAGTTATTCCCGGGGCCTCTCCCTTGCACGCAGGCCGGTCGCCCTCGAGGCATCGGCGGAGCGCCGGCGGTAGAGCATGATTCGAGTTGGTGTCGCGATGGCCAACAACCCATGGTTGCAGCGTAAGGAGGAGGGCCGGGTTTGGCGGTGACTCGTGCTTACCATCACCACTGGTCTTCTGCATTTACAAAGAGTCTCTGCATGGTGTGATTGCTGACTGCTTGGTTGGAAAACAAGCAACTGCTGTGTTGAGTAATCGGAGACGAGCCGAGCTGAAGATCCGACGGACAAAATCGGCTATATCGGCACCGATGAGTGGGGCTACACATGTTCGAGCCCCGCTTCGGCTCCGATCTACGGAGCAGGGAAATGAAAACAATGAACACAATTGGCGATCCGATGTCACGGTCTGAGTTTGGAGGCTCAAACTCAAAAGGGCCGTTCGGGAAGGGCCGCCTAACTTCACTTCGACGGATGCGGAGATGTGTCGTTGTTGATAGGTTGAATCCCCAGACGGCAGTGCCTATGTCCCATATTCTTGCTGCCGCAGCTGATGTGGACAGATCTATAATGTCTAAAACTTCAAGTATTGTCCCTTCCGACGCGCATGGACTTCACAACCCCCACGTGGGGGGGTATGGCCAATTAAAAGCTTGTATGTAAATCAATTCACCAACCATTTCGACATACCTCTATTCACTATATATTTCCAGCTTACCAGAGGTACTAGCATACACTAAGCAGACTGTATCATCTGAGCAAACTTACTAGGTGAAAGGTGTTCTTTTATATACTCCCTTAAATTAGGGGAGATAGTGCGTTTAACTGGGCGTCAAGGTTGTGAGATTCATACACGCCCGAATGGATAATAGTTTAAACAAAGATAGCTACAAGGTGACGCTTGTCAGTATGTTCGACGCAGAAAAAAGGCTACTTCCGTCTCGTTTCCTACTTTTGTCAACATCATCAGGACAGGGGTTGCCATCAAATTTTAGTCAAGAGTAAGACTTTGGTCCGTAAGAGAAAGACATAATAGCGGCGAGAAATAGGCGAGATTTTGAGAAACATCACTGGGTTGATATTCGAGCTTATGTAACACGAATTGCCGCTTCCACACCGAGATACCATAACACCGTCATACGTGGAGAGAATGATATAAAGCTGTTGTTTCTTACAGGTTATGTAATAGTGCGTCGCCGTGTTAGTCGTTAAATTCTGATGCAAAGTACGAGGAAGGATATGAGGAGAATAGCGGGAACGAATTGGGACACGCCGCCGCTCTGCAAATAGGGCGGTGTACTTGGTGGCTTTGTGGTCTTCCAGTGTAACGGGTTTGGGGTGAGACTATGAATGCTGCTGCTGCCTCGCAGTCTATGTGGGGTCTCTTTCGATCAATTATGACGAAAAAGAAGGGCTATCTCTTTGTGAAAGTTGTTCTCGGGGCTCCAAGTCATGTCATCAAGATGACAACTTGGAACCAGGCATTTCATGTCTCATGTTGCGGTTACCCTAGCAGAGAGATCTGTCGAAGCAGTCACGAAGAATTGACATCCGTTTCTTTGCCAAAACGTCCTGCGTTATCTCTCCAAGCGACAGCAATGTTTACAGATGAATGAAGGCAGCTGACATGGCAGGCACGATGTCTAATGACCGGATCACAGGTCGACATATTCTAACCAGCTTTTCGCTCTGCTCACATAATCAGGCGACACGTCAATCTGGTCTTTTGCCGAAGCCAACTTTGGTAAAGGTAGGCAAGGGCAAGATGAGACATTCAAAAGGCGCGTGCTCCTAGACGGTCCTAGACTTGTTGTGCGGGTTGCGGAATGCTGCACTAGCCAAATCGATTCTAAGGGAAGCACCAAGCCCCTTAATTTGAATTCTCGTTTCTTAATACTTGAATTGAATCGTCTCTACAAGCCGGTTCCAGGCCTATCTCCCGTCCGTTGTATCCTCACCGAACAAAATGGGCATCCCAGCACGTTATTCTACGATGCGCCCCGGACGTTATTATGCCGCTGCCGCCGCTATACTACTCTTTATCACAAGGGCCTTCTGGATGAGAGTAGGGGATTTTGATCCCAGTTTGCAAGTTCAAGTCACTCCCTGGGTCCCAAGTCCGCACGGCGACGACTATTTTGACCACCCGCCTCTTGATTCCTCAGCAGTAAGATTGGTCTGCAATGGCCAAAAGTGGGACTCAAATACGGGCACAGAAGTTGTCTTCACCTGCGACAATTCGGTTGGCGACATTGTAGATATTCGGAACTCGATCCTCAACTGCGTACGGTATACGATACTGGCAGGAGGGTCCCTGATTATGCCTAGAATCGTTGACCTTAAAGGTTCGGGCGCGAGAACCGATAAACAGACGGGTAAGCGAACAGGCGCCCGATTACTTCACAATAACCCAAGCTCACACCTACAGCTGAGAGAAAGTATATGGGGTATATGTTCGACACGGGCCACTTCATCAAGTCTCTCCGTCTTTCGTGTCCGCAATTACGCTTGTATGATGATGTGGAAGAAGTTTACAAAACCTTGGGGCCGCCCCGAACATGGTCTTTGGGCCTCTTTCCCGAATCACTGATAGACGAGGTGAAGATACCAAGCACAGGGATTCGGTATCCTAGCAGATGGAGGGGCCAGCTGTACGACTGGCTTGGGCAAGTGGGCAGTGATGTCTCTCCGACTGGAAAGCCTAGCCATGGCCCGTTCATCGTTGACCTTGGGCGCTCGTATCTGACTTTTCCGATATACAACGACGGCGAGCCTTTCGCTCAAGACTTTGGGGATATTCTAAAGTTTAGGTCCGACGCTCGAGAGCTTGCAACAACAGCGTTGCTTCAGATGGCAAAGATGTCCGGCTCCAAGCTCACGCGACCTGGGGGCGATGCAGTACCTGGCAGGGAGGGTAGCTATGCGGACACCATCCTCGAGCACGCCTATCTTGGCGCATACCTGGGAGAGGGAACGGGCACCGAGAAAACGCGGACTCTGTTCGCTGAGACTAAGCAGACCGCCGACTACCTCGAACAAGCCGTCAGCGCGAATCTTTCTCTCGCATATATAGCAAACGGGAACGCCACGCAAGTCGAAGCCTTTAGAAACGAGGCCAAATCCAAGAGTATCACCGTCGTTACGAAGCAAGATTTGCTTGGGAACAAGCACGGGTTGGAGAATCTCCAAAGGGATCAGCAGGCTCTGGTGGACTTCCTGGTCCTGTTGAGCGCATCGCAGTTTAGCGGCGCCGCGTGCTTGAGCTTTTCGTGGAATGTGGCGATGAAGCGACATTTACTTGCTCAGAGTCCAAAGGAAAGGCACAAGGATGAACCGCGATCGTTCATAAATCAACTGAATCACCTCCATGGCGAGCCAAAGAGTTGCCCTGAGTTCTTCGCATGTCTATGGCCGTAAGGCAACAGGAATAATCACATCAATGCTCAGCCTGGTTAATTCGGCCATCACCATCACTTCGCAATTCATGTGTAGCTGAAGATATTGAAAAGTCCATTTCTATCTTCTCTTGATGACAGCCAGGTCATATCAAGTATTTGCAGACGAAGGACGTGTTCGCGATATCGGTCAATGAAATGCGTCAACAACTTTCGGCCTACAGTCAAGCGAACCAGTTTTCCCTACCTAAAACCCTTCTGTTCCCCTAATACGTCATGGCCACAACCTAGGCCTGCCATAGACATGACGATCGTACTTGCACTAGCCGACAACTGTGCAAGTTTCACAACAGTGTTGAAGACTTCTAGGCCAAGCTCCAGCAGCCAAGTATCGACAGTTTGGCCGCACCAAATTGGAAAGTGTCAAGCTATTCAATATAACGGTCATGTATCAGACATGTTCTCTCTAAAGCTCTAGCCGAGGAGTATGGGAACAAACATGTAAGCGGATATTTCGGGTATGGGTAGCCAGTGTTTTGGTAGTTCGGGAGTCAATATTTACAGCAAGACATATATGTCAAGCAATTCGCCCGTTGTCTCTGTTCAATAACATCTGTGAAGGCCTGGATGGTACTCAATACATGTGGGTAGTTGCGTATTAAAAGAACTGCATTCATTGGTAACATGGGCGAATGGCAGGTCTAGGTGTTATCCAAATAGCTGGTTAATGAAATATGAGTTGGATAAGTGGTTAGAAGATGGCATATGCGTCTTGATCCTAGTTGCTTGTGGGCTATTTTTCAGCAAGTAGTGCAGTTTACACAGATTGCTCTCTTGATCTTAAAGTATCACTTCAAGGTTGCTTGATTTTTTTTATATCTCTGGCACCTCTCTTCTACTGCCATCTTCTGCTCCCAGTCATCGTTTTCTCTGCCTGTCTTCCCGGCTCTCTGGATTGTTTACAAAAAGTTCCGGCGGAACAAAACATTGCAGCACTTCAATCCCTTTCATCTGAATTTTCTTCCCAGCCCTTTGGCCGCGCCTGCCCTCTTCTTGCGTACCTCCTAAAATAAAATAAAAAGCCTACCGCAAAACTCACCATCTCCTTGCCAAAACTTCACCTCACACATAACCCGCCTCTCTCACACACACATACAGCAACCAAGCCACCGCAGTGATGGCTTCAGACAACCTCAAAGGCCTCACCAAGGCCATGCAGCATCTTCAGCTGCCAAGGGTCGCAAAGAAGAGCCTCCCTGTCATCCCCTACGAGATACTTCTCCACATCATCAAGGCCCTCATCGACCTGGCCGACAACCCAACCGTCACCCTCACATGGTGGCTCACCTACGAACGCACAGCTAATACCAAGCTGGTCGTTATCGACATGCAGCCACCCTGCCTGTCGTGCAAGTCCACCCTGAAGCATCGCTTTGCCAAGCTTCGCTTGCCCTCCCAGGTCGACAGACAAAGCCGTGCTCTCGTGCACCGCCGTTTCCCTCGCCTCTACATGATTGATGACAAGAGCGGCACTGGGAGGCGGTGTTCCCCAGTCCTCGCCTGGGTCCAACCTCAGACCGACAGCTTTGTTCCGTTCTTTGGCTCTTACCAACTCGAGTTCGCCATGGCTGAACATCACTACAAGCAAGCCATCATGTTGCCCACGCCTGCAGGCTTTGAGATGCTTCAGCACATTCACCACCTTTGGCTTCCCAGCCTCGACTTCCTTTCAGGACTCAACCGAACCGGCCTCCAAGCGCTCTTCCGCATGCCAAATCTGAAGGACATCACGGTCGACACCACAGACCGCGTGGCAAAGGACAACGTGAGGCACCCCGGACGGCTGCCCATTGACAATGACATGTTCCCCTGGCTCTCTGTCTGGTACCGCCACTCAGCCTCCTTCAACCGCCTCTGGGACGAGTTCAACACCCGAGATGTCCGCCTCTACGCCGTCGCTGGAGGTGTCAAGAAGAAGGGCGTTGTTATTGAGCTCTTCCCCACCGATGCCGGCATCCGCATGCGATACCTACACCCGAACTGCACCTGCTGCGACCACAATGCCCCCGAGTACAGCACCATTTATCATGGCAAGAAGAATTGATGAATAAAAGGTCATATGTGGCATTTGAGGGAAGTGGCATTGGGTTTGAGACAGAAGAAAACAGGGATCTGGGTCTGAGAAGGGGACTTTCACACACGCGCGCGCGTTGACCTTGAATTGCGCCGCACTTTCGGTTTTTGTTGCTACCACTCCTTTCTCACAGTGGATGGTCTTTTTATTTTATCTTCTTGGCCGGCATTGGCTTGTTCAATAGGAAGGGTTTGTTTGGCAGATAAAAGGGCTTGGGGCCTTGGGATATTGCCTGGCGACAACACAGTCGTCGTTTTTTTTTTTTTTTTCAAGGATTGCAGAAAGAGTCCTCTTGGACTGATGAAGTGTTTGGGGCAAAGAAAGACTTTAATGGATTGGTAGTGGAAAGGAATGCAACGGCTTCTCATTAACTCACATTGTTCCTTTCTGCCCCTCCGATGTTGTGCTGGGGAGAAGGAAAAGGAAAAGAAAAAAATACCCTTGGTCCAACTTTTCCCCTCTCCAGCCTCAACCTTTTGCCTGCTCTTGGGCGCCATGTTGAAGAGAGACAAAAAACAGCAAGACGATCCCGAGGTTTGTTTTCGCCTCGCTTTGTGTGGCTTTGTCCACTGGCTTGCCCGGTCATCCCAACTTCACCCTGCCTGACATGACCCTGGAACCGGCCCTTTGGGACCGAGCCTTGTCGTACCGCCGTTGTTCACTTCATCGGCCAAGGACTTGATTTCTTGGGATTCTTCAACCTCGAAGACATGCCATGGCTACAGTCCAGCCTGAAGATCACCGTATTACCTCCCTGTAGAGGGGCCAAGGTTGACCCCCCCCCCCCCCCCCCCCCCCCCCCCCCCCCCCCCCCCCCCCCCCCCCCCCCCGCGAGATCCAGCTGACCAGCGTCATCTCCATCGCAGAACCGGAAGGCGATGCGAAGATCCATCCTTGGCTCCCGGGGGTCTCCAACCACGACTGACCAACCGCCAATAATACCTGTTATTCGCACTGGACCTTCTTCCTCGTCTGCGACACTCTGCAATGGGCACGCGAGGAGTGTGCTTCCGTAGTCGGTCGCCTCCCTACCCCCAACTCGACCGCGACCCGAAAGTCCTGACGCTTGCGGCATCCCAAAAGAACAAGCAAGCCATCGAGGCGATATCCGCGTTAGCCTTTTGGAACTCTCGCGTCATGGCAGAGTTGTCTGGCTGCTCGGCTCCGGAACGCGGGAGGTTCTCGTCTAGGTCTCGATACTCCGAGCGGGCCAGGCACACGCAGCGTGTGAAGGCCTTTGCAAATGGGATTCAGCGCGGCGACGATGCTTTCGCAGTGGAAGGGATTGTTGTCGCTTCTGGCATCATGGGGTGTATGGTACCATGGTGAGGAACGAGCTGACCCGTGACTCCGTTTCCAAACAAGGACAACGGCCTCATACGTCTCTTCACTCCAGCATGAAGATGGCGAATGGTAAACGGCGCGAGGCAGGGTCAAGTTTATGCTAGCATACGCGTTACCGGCGGCAAACCATCGCCAGGTCGTGGCTTCCCGGCCCCGACATGCCAGGCTCCGGGGTCCGAGACATAGCATCCGCCGGCTACATGATGGGAAATATGAATATTGCCATTAAAATAAGCGGATTACGCTGTAATGTTGAGCGCAAATGGTGGCTTCCGTAAGGGACATTATTGCCAAAAGGGGATCATGGTTTCCGCCAGAACCCTTGCCCTCCCGAAGCCAGATAGCCAGATTGATGCGCGTGGCATCACGAGCTAAGCCAATATCGACGTTTCAACAAGTCTTCAAGCCAAAAAAGAGGGGGGAAAGGGGGGGGAAGCAGTATTTTCGCCCTGGGATCCTGGAGACAACCCTTAACACCAGCGTAATGTCGTAATAGGAGGGCGGTTGCCGAACGGATTGGAGACATGCCACTTACCTCCCTACGGCACCCGGCCCCTTCAACTTCCCTTTGTTTACCATTCATGCCGCTACAACAGATCGCGTGAGGCATTCCTCCATCTCCGTATCTTCTTTTAAATCCGAGTCGACGGGGTCCCCGTGACAGAACAACCGCGCCCAAGGCCATGTCGTTGACGTTGCCGCGCCGCGGCATCCGCGTCCCGGCGAGGTTCGAGTCACTTTTCTCTTTGTTTCCCATCCTTGCACGCGGTACCCGGCATGACCATCCATCAACCGTTGAGTCTTCCCTTTCTGTCAAGCCGTCGAAGTCGTCGCGTCTTTCGAGCAGTTACTTGTCCACCCTCGGGACTCGTTCCAAGCAAAGGCCCCCTCTTCCTCGGAGCGTCGTCCACCGTTTTGGCTTTCCAAGCGTTCGAGTCGCGGAGGCGACGCCGGGCGCCCTTGAATCCACCCGTCTTCGCCGTCGTCGTTGGGTTGGAAACCTTGAAGGTGCCGCACGTTATCCAAGGGGTTTCCTGATTCCTGGTTTTCCCGCCTCTTCAGCGGCGCGGGGCCCCGGAAAAAAAAAAAAACGATCCCGCCATCGGCCGACCGCTCCCCGTCCATCATATCGTGTCTCCCTTTTCTCTTCGTGTCATGCGGTCATTATTTTCGAGTCGTCGTTTCCGGATTCGTTACCCGTTCGTTCTCGCCATCTTATATCGACCTCTGCCGGCCGCCAAACGTCGCCAAGCATGGCTCACCGAAACCGAAACACACGAACCCCCTCCCCCCCAACCATGATACAGGCTTCACGGGGTAAAACAGCGAGGATGATGATGCATCAGAAACCCGCGGGGGAGGGAATCCGTTTAGAGTTCATAAAGGGCACGCTTAATAATGGGAGCGATGGTCCTTGTGGCAAAAAAGGCCGGTGTGGGCAGCGGAAACAGGCAAATGACGCACAGCCGATCCCGCCGATCACCATCGCCTCCTCTCACCTGAGAGGTAACCCTCCCCCAAACCCCTATCCGTTTCCGCCTCAGCCGTTCAAGTCTTCTTGCAACGGTCAAATAAACACCAAGATATAACGGCCGACGGAAACCAAAGGAGCGTATACTTACTTGTTCACGCGGATCGTGGTTGGAACGACGAAGAATGTTCTTCCTGCAACGCGTCGAATCCAACACTCGAACTTCTGCTCGAAGAGATGACAGGGGGAAAAGGGCAAGAAAGCTTCCCCCCCCTTCACGCTTTCTTTTCATGTCCGAAAAGACGATGCGCAGATCTCGTGCTCCGTCCGCCGCAACCTTTGCCGTCATCAGCGGTCTATCGTCTCAAGTCTCTGGAGGAAAAAGGTGTGAGGCGAAACACAGCACCATGATCTCCAAAAAGATGGAAAGAGAAAGGGTCGTCCCTGGACCCTAGGTGCTCTCTTCCTCTCTCTAAAGAGACGCTGGGTTTTTTTGTGGTTTTATTTTGCCGATCACCTCCCCAGTGATGCTCCCGCCACCGTATCACCGTCGCAATCCCGGTGAAAGTGGCCGCAGATCAGAATGCCATCCTCCAGTCCCTTCAACAGCTTCAGGGAGTCTCCTTCCTATAGGTGGTTTGTCCCGCTGGAAAGACAACACTCCATTGTGTTTGCAGATCGAAGACAGCCTGAGCCCTCCTTCGTAGCACGACTTGCCGCCTCACCCCCTCTGCATTGGCCAGTCAAAACACTTGTTTCTCCTGTCTGCTGCTGTCCTCCAGTAGTCGCCTCCATCTCTTCCACACCTCTCCTCCAGGGAAGAGTAAGGCTGAAGAGGCTTGTAGCGCTGAGTTGCCCCCCCCCCCAAACCAGGGCGTTATCAGGCGGAAGGGCTCGTAAATCAGCAAAGATCAGCCCTCTCGGCGGTCGGTCGGTCTGCAGGAAGGGGGGTAAGTCTTGTCGTCCGCTGGCACATACACCTAGGGCAGAATGGTGATGGGAAATGTGAATCACATCTTCGTGCAGCCCTAGCCCCTCCTCCTCCCTGCTGACCCCCGTGCTCGCCCACGGGTTATACGCTCGCTCGTTCGTTCGCCCACCCCCCGCACCCGGAGGAGAAAAGGGTAACACCCGCCACGGCTTCTGCTCGCGAGCTTAGCTTGCTAAGAGAACCCTCGGGTGTGACCAGCGCCTCGAGACTACCGCATCAGGCAATCGACAGGGCCGTATGTGCCATCTCCATTGGCTCACCGTCAACGTTCCAGCGGGGAGGGCAAGCGTCCCTCCCCCTACCGAGCAAAGAATCCCAGTTCTCTGGTCGTGGCTTGAGAAGAGGGGAGGGGGGTCGCAAGAACAACGAGGAAACAAGAGAGAAAGCTTCCTAGTCTGAGCCGGAGAAACCTCGTCGTACGAATCTCGAAGAAAGACAAGAAAGAGATCAGATGGAAAATGAAGAGGGTTCCCAAACATACCCATCATCAGTCCGCCAGAAACAGCGGCGAATAATTCGACGTATCCCCGGGGCACCGCCGCTTCTTATCCTCGCCGCCTCGGCGAGAGGACCCCACCCCCTCTGTGGCTGACCAGAGGGCGTCTCTTCTCTGATGGAACCCTCCCCTCCCCTCCACCATGCCATGCCATGCCATGCCGCCCGAAGCCTCCTCCTCGGCGATCCCAAGAGTCTGGAACCGTGTAGGGGTGCCGCCGCCCAATGGGCGGTCCCGTTGCTGGCCTGATAGAGAGTGACTTCCTCCTAACGAGACCCCAAAGACGCTTACTACTACCCCCTTGGAGGGAGGACCCGATGCCTGGCAGCTGCAACAGCGGCGGCACCATGCACAAAACAATCTTCGTTCCTCCCCTTCTGTGGTGTGTGGCGAGTGCATGAGACACACGCCCATTGGGAATGGCTGAACTGGGTCTGCTCAGCCACTTCAGCCACGCAAGTTGCCACTCACAATCTGTCCAAGATGCCAGGATCATACATATGCGGGTGTGGCTCGTCCTGGTTTCCGCATGGAGTAAGTGATTAACGTCTTCTCCTTCTCCGAACTTGTGGCGCCTGACATGGGAGCCGAGCTTTCCCTCAACCCGCTCCGCTAAACTTCATTGTTCTAGAGAATGAGGGGTTGAACCCTTGGCCAGCTGAGGTCTTGACGCCCGGACCAATCTAACTGGCGATTTCCCCTGGAGAATGATGCGAGCTCGAGAGTTAGCTCACAGCGATCGTCTCCTCTGGGAGGGTTTGTAAGTGCCGGGTTGTCAAGCTGTGGCACCAGTCGTACGTGGCTAGTAGCATCACAAATCGTGGCTGCCGTACTACTACACACGAGAAGCGGAGAGGTCAGTACAGTGTCCCATGCAACAGACCCTCCTTTTCTCTGCATGATGATTCCTCCGGACACATCGGAGAAGACCCATTCCGTGGTTTCTCCGCCGTCCTCTCTCTCTCTCTCTCTCCCTCGCGTTGCTTCTTGGGTCCAGACGAAATCTTGCGTGACCCTGCCTTGCGCCGCTTCCTGACCGGCGGATGATCGGCGCCTGTATATCCGTATCGGGGGCGAAAGTTGAGTCACTGGTGAGAGACAAACGGTTCCCGTCCCGTCGTATCTTGGGCGATTCACCCTCCTGGCCGAACAGCCCGGGCACGGAACACTGTGGCGAGTGACACCCTCCCTCCTCCACCTCTTCTAGGCCACGGCTAGACCCTTAACCACTTGATGTACTGCTACCTGAGGAGGAGGAGGCCTGCAGGTCCTGTGGCTTGCCTTCACCCCACTCTGGTGACCACTGATGATGTTCTTTCTCGTGCCGCTTTGCATGATGCAAGACGTCTGTATGCGCTGTAGCTGCGCCTAGGCGTAGGGCCCCGAGGCGAGGCCCCGAGACTGCAACATGCGATGCAATGCGCCGTCAATCCGATCCTCGCATGTACTCTTCTCGGACAGTTGAACATAATGCAGGTTGCGATGCCACGAGAGCGCCGATGATGCTCGTTTCCGAGCAAATACGATTCCTCATCAAAGTCGCCAGATTATTGCACGCTCTCCCGAATAACCTGCGCCAACAGACCCAGAGTTGCATCCGATGAAGCTGGAGAGTCGCCTTTAGCCTCGTAGAGTGACCACCGCGAAGGCCATTGGCGTTCTTTTCTGACCCCAAATTCCCCGCACACGACCCCTCACACCACGGGGTGTCTGCCAGAAGGTGGTTCATGTGTTCGACATCAAAGAGGAGAGGGGGGCAGAAGGGGTCGTTGTCGCGACGCGCGCCGAGCACATGCCCAGAGGCCGCGTTGCCGTACTGGAAATGCCAGCATCAATCGACACACGCGGCAGTGTTTCGGTACCCGAAGTCGAGGCTAGAGCAATTGGCTACTGTCCAAAGGATTGATTGAGAGGCCCTGGTCATCCCATCAAAGTAACAACGCACAACAGGCCATCTCTCGGAGCACTGCTTGCGCTAGGCTCGTAGCGTTGAGCGAAAGATCAGTGTCAAGCACCGTCTCCGATGTGCCGCCTGTGGCTTCATTGTCTGGGAATGACCGGACCATCCGTCAGCATGACTTCGATTCTGTATAGAGAACCTTTCTGGAGATCGACGGATCGACGGAGGAGCAACCAGAACAGGAACAAACCACGAAATTCATGGAGCGTCCAGAGCCAGAAACACGCGCAAGCACTCGCCACTTTGCTAGTGGCTTTGCCTACCTGTGGCTTGACGCACAGCATCACAATGGCATTTGGGCGGCCTCGCCAAGTACCTACATTGTGCTATGCCGATCTCCATACCGAAATATCTTTAGGAACAGAGTTGATTGGCGGACAAAGGTCCGGTAACGATGCGTCAGTCGTCTTTGGGGGGAGGAGAGCGCATATGGACTCCCTCCCGGCGCTTCGGGCGAAGAAGCATTGAGACGTTTCCGACAGACACGCCGTAGTGAGACCGATCGGATGGACAACGTTGTGTGGCAGGGCGAGGGACGGCCGTCATCCGTTCATGTATGTTGTCAGCCCCATCTTCCAGGATGTCTCAGGCTGTGGCCGTCCGAGAGCTTGGATCCGGCCCTCGTTGCGACAGGGGTATATCCGTCTTTCTTTCATTATAACGTTTGGCAATGATGCGAGTCCGGATGACAGTGGTCTAGACCGTCACAGTGCATGTCGCCAATGGTTTCGACGCCGCCCCAATGGCTCCCCGTCATCAAAATGAGCGCTCTCGACGCGAGATTGACAGTGAAAGGGGAACCCCCCCACACCGCGCCCAAAGCGGCTAACAGCACTTTTGAGCATATGGCCGATAGGTAACTGTGGCGTATGCTGTATGCATCACCAATACGGCCGGCCATTCAAGTTAGCTAGCATTCTATTCTTACGGTGCAGCTGTCAATCCCGACGTTGTCATGGAGGGAGCTGCAGTGAGGTTCTGTAAATGGTGTAAACCCGCCAGTCCCTGGATGGTCAAGGCAGGTCAAATGAGTTTGTTTCGTCTTCCACTGCTTGCATTGCACGCATATACAACTAATCTCGTTGGTTTCGGTCCATGGGTAGAAACTCAAGGTACACGTTTGTTTGTCGTTGAACACAAGAAAGACAAAGGGTCAACCGCCAAAATAGTATGGAAAAATATGAAGCGATGCGAGAAGTGAAAGAAGAAGTCGCATCGTCGACTGTCGACAGGTTTGGTGAGTTACAGAAGTCCAACTTTGAGCCGCACGTCGTGTCTCTGCAATTCGTCCCCCCCCCCCCAACCCCAACCCAAACGAGCCTTCCGAGTACTGCCGAATGTCTTTTTTTTTAAACGGCGGGATATCTTGTGTTTTGCTGCCTTGATTGCCCGTAGAGACCCAGATCTAATTGCCCAAATCATAAATCCGCCCATCTGGAATGTGGCCAAAATCGTTGAAAAGAAGAAGCGGCCCATCCAGGGTCTTGGTATCTCAAAATCAACAACGCCAACGGAGCGGCAGCCAACCATGCGTGTGCGTGTACGTGTATAAGTTGTGTGGTTTGTCGCCCATGCCGCCCGTATCCCAAAGGCCTACCTGGCGGCAGGTATCAAAATCCCGTCTAAAATCTGAATCCAATCGAGTTTGTTGCTGAAGTAGAGATGGATCCAATTATATGGTATTAAAATTTGAAGCGCAATTCATAGCCGCTTTGGACGGGCGAGTGGTCCATAGAGTCGCCCTCGTTGGGATCGACGGCCATGTCCCATTCACGCTTGGGCTGTACGGAATCGTCTTGCGTGATTTCCTTGATTTCGAGCATCATGTCCTGGCCTTCTCTCAACTCTTGAATGACGTCGTCGTCCATTGCAACCTCGAGCCCGCGGTCGAGCACATGAACAGTCCGCACAACCCTGGAGGGGTCAAGATTCCATTTGGCGGCCACACGGTGGTTGAAGTCCTTCAAGTTCCTCTGGGCCAAGTAGATAGCCCGGTAATAGTCTCGCTTCTCTGGGTCTTGCGGGTTGGGCCGCATGACGTAAAAGCAGGCGACGGGCTTCGCAACGCGCTCGGGAGGCGGGCGGTAAGACGGATCCACGCCCAGGGCTTCAATCCAACCGCTAAGGTTACCAGCATCATCTGTTTTGGTGACCTTGGTTGGCTGATCCGAGCCTTGTCGAGAGGCTGGCTCGCCCGACCCTTCACCGTCAAAGCCCGACCACTGCCGGTTAGGCACTACCGAAGCCTGGGAAGCCAGTGACAGAGAGCTCGGCGATGGCGAGACTAGAGAAGATCCCGCAACGGAGCTGCGACCACTTCGAGCTTGCCAAGCGGGCCCTTCGCGGGACTCGACTTTGGCGAGATCGCCTTGTTCACCGGGGAGTGAAACGGGATGCAGGTCGGGATCATCGAGATCTTCGCCGCGCAAGTAGAGTATACTGACAGGTCGAGTGCTGGTGAACATGTCTTGAAGGGTCTGGAGCTTGAAATGCAAGTCTTCTTCGAGAGGAGGCCGAACCCCAGCACCAGCTGAGCTGGTTGAGGACATGGACCATGTTCTCTTATGTTTCTGCACCTTGCCGGGCCGCTGGTCGGCTCCCTTCATTTGCGCCGCGGCACTCGACCTCTTACGTTTCCCAAAGTCCTTCATGCCGCTTTCCGCTTGCGCAATCTGTTGCTTCAGTTTGTCGATTGTCTTCTTGACATGCGCCACATCGTTGGAGAGTTTTCGTTCGGCGCCGTGGTCGCGGAATAGCTTGACCTTGCAGAAGCAAATCTCGGGATTAGCGTCCGCGGCTGGCTGCGTAAGGTCAGACGGAAAGGTGCTGGTCTTGGCACAAAGCCTGACAGGAATGCCCTTGACGCCCTTGGAGTGGCTAAAGTCGGTGGATAAGAAGTTGAAGCGAACAGCGATGTTGCATTCGGGAGCACCGTTGATGCCGGGTGTCCAGATGACCGAAAAACCGTCAAAAGACGCTGACTCGAGCTCGACGCGGGTTCTCTTGTCGTCACCCTCTGTTGGCTGTCCTGCCTCGACATACTCGACGGCTTGTAGCTTCCCGCCTCTTTGGTGAGCCTCATTCGTGCCTCTTCCCTCCTTCCACAAGGCCCAGCATACCCCGGGCTTCTGTCGTTGTTGCTCGTCCTCGAAGGAGATTCGAACAAAGGTGCGGAATCTGGTCCCTGGTGCCACGGGAATCGTTGCGTTGGTATCGATAATGGAAAGAGAATACGCCTGGCCTTTGTTGAGGTATGTAACGGGGATCTCGTCCGCGTGTTTGATCATGGCAGTGGGGGCGTTGAGGGTGGCATGGAAACGGAACTTCTCAGCAGATGGCGGCAAGGCCGCGGCCATGGGCATTCCTCCGAACTGGCGGCCCTGGAAACCAATCATGGGCGAGTTGTGGAACGCGCTGTCGATGGACGTCATTCGTTCTTCAGACGGGTCGGAGTTCATGGGTGATCCGTCTTGTTCCATGGTTTCGTAGCCAGTATCTTGGTGCACAAATGTCGCGGGCGCGAATGATTGCTGAGGAGCAGTAGGCTGAATGAACGGGTTGAAGGGCTGTTGGAACTGCTGGGGGTGCATCCCTTGGTGGTGGAAACTAGCAAGGTCCATCATCGGTTGCCCGGAGGTCATTGCGCCCTCCGACGTGGGCATCGACAACGGGGTTCCAAGACCCATACCGAGGCCCAGGGTGGGCGTGTGCAGGTCGCCGGCCTGCGGGTGGTAGATGGTGTTAGTGCCTCCCGGCGTGGGAGTGTAATAACCGGGCGGCGCATTGGCAAAGTTTGTAAAGGAAAATGAATTTGGGTCCAGCAGTGACGGCGTAAACCTCCAGGGCTCGTTCGTGGCTCTGGGAGTCGGGTCTTGGTCCCTGAAAGCTTCCTGGCTGAGGCTGTGGCTTCTGCGGGAAGTTTAATGTTAGCGACTCGACTTCGGCAAGCAGAGGGAAAAGTAAGGCCAAGAAAACCGCGTCGCTCCCGAATTGAATTTGCGGTTTATGCATCTTGATCCGTGAGCAGGTACCCCGCGTTTCTGGTTGCTGCACTAATTCTGGCGGGTGCAACGGGATGCCGCGACGGCCACAGCATAACACAACTCAACGACAGCCGCGTCCAGACAATAATGCCAACGCTTCATGACGAGGGGGTGGGGTGGTTCACTACTGACCTCTCTTGGACGCCCGGTAGCGGTGGAACCATGGCGGTATTGTCAACGATGGCGCTTTGAGCGTCGGCCGTCCCCGTGGCCGTAACAGCCACCTCGGGGAACTGCCTTCTGAAGGTGGCCAGCAGCTCATCGCCGGGCTTTTGGGCGCTTGTTCTATAGACGGGGGCACGAGTCAGCGCGAGTCCAAAGCAGGCGCAAAAAGCTTTCGATTATGGCGTAACCACGCGGATCTTGTGCAGGGAGCCGGGTCACACCAGCGTTTTTGGCCGGCGCATTGAGGAACGGGGAGGGTTGGCATGGACTTACCGTTGGCGAAACATCTGGACGACGGCAAAATAGACGTGCTGCCCAGCGACAGCGGTTCCGTGATGCTATTCAGCAGTGGTACGCAGTCTTTTCCAATGTTGCCCAGTCTCTTCCTGGCGAGCGATCGAAGAAAATCCGAATCCTCGCCCTCGTGCTGCTAGCTAGCTTGCGGTACCTCTGGTCGTTTCCCCGTCGTACTTGCTTGCAACTAGTCGGGTCTCGGCGTTGTTAACGAGCGTAGGTCAGGCGGGGGAAAGCCGAGCTTTGGCGCCTCATAGAGCGGCGGAGAAAAGAACGAGTGGATGGGTCGGTGATGGCGTCAGACGCGATGGCAGCGCAAAATGAAATTTGGTGCGAGATCGGGTTTTGCAAATGGTGATGGGCAGTAATTGATGACCGCTTGCGAGTCGAAATATTGCGGGTTGAAGAAAAGGCAGGCGCTCCGGTATGACGTCCGTGGGGATGGAGTGATATTAGAGGGCGCGGTGGGTACCTGGCGTGCACACTACTATGTGTGTGCAACAAGGCGGGCAGACCAGGGTGCAGCGGAGCAACGATGGCCCAGATGCGCTGTGGGCGTTTCTCTCGATGTTGGATCTGCTCTGCTCGGGTGAGGAGACGAGGCAGGCGGATGTAACGGCTGGGCCAAGGGGATCGGGTGAGAAGGCGAAGACTATGTACGGCCGACCAAAGTCATGTACGCACGACAAAAGGTAGTAACGCAGCGAAGAGCGCGTTGGTTCGCCTGTCTCGGGGATTTGTCCCTTGTGCGTTGTGGCTGTTGACCGACTTGTCTCTCTCTGCCTGGCGATGAAGGTGAGCTGAGCTGAGCTGTCAACGGTTGGAGGCAGGCGCGTAGAGTTGTTGCGTAAAGCGCAAAGTGCCGTTAGGGTTCGTATGCGCGACGGCGACCAAGGGCACAGAAGACAGTTGGAAGTCGAGACAAGTGTTCAGGCAAGACGTGCTGAGGATTCCGAAGGAAGGGGGGGATGATGGATGGGATGAGCGGTATCTAAAGTATGGACGTATGTGTATGTATTGTATGCACGCTTGTAATAGAGCCAAGGTAAGGTAAGGATGGGGTGTGGTGTGTGCGCGCGGGTTCGAAGTGCAGTGCCCTTTGGGCTGGGTCGTGGGTCGTGGGTCGTGGGTCGTGGGGCGTCGGTATGGGTATGGGTATGGGTACATACAGGTATGGATATGGGTTGTCGTATTAGGCCTAGGGCCTCCTTGGAGAGCAGAGCAGGATGGGGCTTTGGGTTGCGCTGGTAAGGGCAAGGGTGTGGGAGATATGGCTATGGGTGTTGTGAGTTGTTGGAGATGCGTAAAACGGGTCGTGGTGTATTTGTATCCGTAAGGATGGATGCTATGCTCGGAGTCTAGGTACCTGACGTTGTGCTTCGGTAAGGTGTCGAAGCCAGGTAGCCAAGGTACGTACTCTTTCTCGTTCTCTCTCTGTCTCTGTTTTTTTTTTCTTCCTTCACTTTCTTCCCCTTCTGATTTTGATGTTGGAAGAAGTGAGGCAGTGTGAGGTGAGGTGCGGTTGATGAGCAAAAGGATTATGGGCCAACACCCGCGACGGAGAGGGATGGATGAACAACGTTGGAGAAGATGAGGAGCAAGCGGCAGTGGGGGTTGGGAGGAGGAAAAGGATGAACGTGTCGGCAATGGCAATATAAGAAAACAAAAACTCGCAGCGGAGGTTTGACGTAGAATTTGAAGGCAGCATCTGTAGGGGAAGGGGGCTGATCATTAATGCAACGCAGACAGAGCAGAACCGCGTCGTACGGGTAGTGCGAGCCGGGAGGCGATGGTGTCATGCAAGAACGGCCAAGTCGAGTCGGGTCGAGTCGAGTCTGATGGTGAGGACTGACAATTACCGGCTCTCTCTCTCTCTCTCTCTCTCTCTTGGGCAACGGGTATATCGATCTATCAGATACATCTAGATGTACTTGGGTACCGAAGAGTTGGTAAAAGAGGGCAGACGGCGAGGAAAGAGAAGAAGGTCCATATGTGCGAATCCATGGGTGAGGTCGGTCTGTTGCTGCTGCTGCCGTACATCTGGGCTGAGGAGACAGAGAGAGACGACTATGCCTGGTCGGGTCGGGTACCTAGACAGACGGTGATGGAGGAGGTCTCGGATACATCGTTGACATCGCAGCTGTCTGCCACTCAAAAGTACAGACAGGTACGCCATCTCCCCTCGCGAGACTGTGTGTACACGCGGCCTGCTGCTCTCCTCACCAGCCTCTCTCTCTCTTCCGCTCGTTTGCGCCTTCTCTCTGCCGTACTGCGACTGTCGTTGTGTGTGTGTGCTGACAGGGGCACGCACGGCTTGTTCTTCGGCGGCTTCTTTCTTTACGTGCACTCATACTCACTCGCTCGCTCCTTCCATCCACGTCGTCTCTCCCTCCCCTCCCTTCCCTTGCTCGACCGACCTCTCACACCCCCGAAATAATTGTTAGTGCGCGACAATTGATCTTGTCACTTCTACCACCCCCCTTCTTCTCCCCCTCTTTCCCCCGGGGTTAGATGTGTGGACAGGGCCATTTTATGCAGACGCCCTCCGTCAATATCTGACACACCACCACCACCACCATCCACACCTCTCCAGAGACTGAGAGACGTCTACCCCCCCCCCCCCCCCCTTTTGGATGACTGCGCCAAACGACAAAAGTATGAAATGGGTACGTACCTGACACCTTTCACTCATGTCCCGACGTGTGAGAGGTCGTGAGGTCTAAGTGAGATGAGGTAAGGCAGGCAAGGTGACGCTGCCCGACATTCTCCATTCTCCATTGTTTTCCCCAAGACTGGCGGACCATTGGCTGCATGCATCGCTGTCTGTCGGTGAAGTGAGGTAATGTGAGGTGAGGCGAGGCGAGGTCGGTTGGGGGTGGGGGTTGTGGCTTGCTCTGTTTTGTCGATTCTTCTGTCTCTTGCAAGACGCGCATCAAGCCGCCGCCGATGTGTGTATTGTATTCGCCCAGCCCGGCCGAGCCCGATACAGAGCCAAGTGTGGCAACCTCCATCGCGGCCATTTCTTCCTAAGCCTGACCGAGCATAGTGTACGGTATGTGCATTATGGTAGCACAAGTACATACAGCATAGTATGGTAGTATACTTACGACGTACTTACTTGGTGCCTGGCTCTCGTGGCCGGCTGGCCGGCCGTTCGTTCCTTCCCCTTCGATTGTCAGCCGACACTTTCTTTGCTTTCCCTAACTTCATTAGACTCGTAACAGAGATTTGGAGAGTGGGGGACGAACAGGGGGGAGTAAGGTAGGCAAGTCACCCTACCAGCGAGCGACATTACTATTCTGACGTAGCCGCTCCCCATTCTCCCCATTGTGCTTTTATTTATATTTATTTTAAGCGGGCTGGCCACGCTCTGAGAAGAGAAAGAGACAAGAAGAGGACGCGGATAATAGCTGCGTTTAATCGCAAACCCACCCCTACCGGGCGGGTGCCTTATGTGCCCTGGGTGCCTTACAGCAGCCCCCCCCTCCAGCTATGCACTCGTCAACCGCCTGTCTGTCTTCTCCCTGCTCGCAGACGGGACGGGAAGTAGAGGTGAGTGAGTCTGTCTGAATCTGCTCAGATGGCAGGCTGGCAGGGCGTCGTCCAAGGGGGTTTGTAAATCGTCCATGTCTGCTCGTGTGCCTCCTTAGCAGAAGTCATGTTATGGCGCTTGTACCAAACAACAACGTTTGAGCAGCATCCCTCCCACCTCTCTCTTTCACACTCCTTCGGTCCTCCCATCGCCGATGGCATCTCTGTCGACACGTCGGGTACGGCGCGCACATGCCTTCCTGTCGGGGAAGTCCAGCTTTGCCGCGCTCGGCCTTGCCGTCTGTGTTCAATGCGAGTAGACCGAGAGAAGGTGCCACTCACTCACTTACTGATTGTCGATTTTGTCATTGCTGCCTGCCAAAGTCGTACACGGTAGGTACAGAGAGGGAGAGAGAGAGAGAGCGCGCACTCACTGCCTGAACAAGGAAGCCTCGCACATGGCAAGCGCGCGGAGGAGGCCATGCTGCCGAAACTCTAAATCATTCACCTACGCGTAGTAGCAGCACTTGCGTCGTTCCTTCCTTCACATTACCTTTCCTCTCCTCTCCACCCTTCCCTTCGCTTCCCTTCGCCCATTTCACCGCTCAAACCAAACCACTGCCTGGGCAGGTAGGTAGGTACGCTACCTGCCCAGGTATGCACCTTTTGATTTTCCCCATCCTCTCTTTGGCATTTCCGCGTACCGTGCGCCCTTCGCCTCCATCATTCCCATCTCCCGTCCGCCCCCCGCCCCCGTCTCTCGTCCCCCGTCCCTTGCCCTTAACTGGTTTTGCTTTTTTTTTATCCGGTCCTACTGTAACCTGTAGCCCCCCTCTTTGGCAGACTTCATCCTTCTCTCCCTAGTCCGCCGTTGTTCCTACCGTCACAGTGCGATGTGGGCTGGAAGTGGATATCGTCTGATTAAGGCATTATGTCCTGGATCGGTCATTTATTGTATCATCGTGCTTCTGACAGCTCGTTGCTCTATGCCCCCAGTGCCGCCGCCGCCCCCGAGAGAAAGGCCCATGCTGATCGCTAGCCACTGGAGCATTGAGCGGCTTCGTCTCGTAATGCTGTTTTTGTTCATTCGCGTACGGCTACGGCCTACCGACTACGGTATGCTTTGCATCACCATATTCGCTGTCCTTGGGCGCTCAATTATCGACTGGGTTACGCCTGGCAGAATGTGTTCCGTCGCCTGTCCTCTCCTGGCCATGCGCGCCCTTCTGTTCCCGTTTGTTTGTTTTTTCTTTCTTTTTTTCTTTCTTTTTCTTATCCTTTTCCCCTGATCCATTATGTCCTAGATGATGTGGCAATCGCCCCCCCCCCCTTCTCGCCCAATACTTCGGACGCATTCCATTACGAGGCTTCGTCCGCTTGTTCGCCGCCACTCCGTCTAGCCATTCCTGACCAGAGGCGCTTCAACGGGGGCGTTAGGTTGCTCCCTCTGATTTATTAGCACGCGGCTTGACTCAACAAACTGCCAGGACAGCGGTGATGGCCAACAAGATGCCGGGCTTCATCATGGCTGGTTACATCGCTAATGTCTGGCTCGGCTCGTACCACTGAGAGCACGCCTACTACTGTGTACAGTACGGAGTACATGCATTCTCTTTGCCGAGAAGCTTTGCTTTCTGCGTCAAATCGAGCTGGAGAGCACGGCAAAGAACCGTTTGGCCTACGGTTGGACGGAAGCCCATGTCCTCTTGTCTCTCATCACACCACGTACACTACATACAGCACAGCTCTACTGCACACAGCCCCGATTATACGTTGGAACTGGTCTGCCAAAAGACCCCTGGACCCTTAGACCTTGTGGCTGTGCAATCTCCGTTTTGCCGGAGCGGCACCTTGGGGGGAAGCGATGCTACCGAGTCCCAATCAAGCCACGCCAGAACGGCCTGTGTCCGAAGGCTCCTGTACAGTACGCTAGGGGTAGCCGACATGCTCGCTGAATTACCTATACGATCCCAAGAAGCCGGACTTGCCCTGGCGGGAGGTGGCAACAACGGGAATCATGATGCTCATCATCCAGCCCATCTTCGCATCTACGGCTAAGGTAGCCGACACCGAGAGATGGACCTCACCACCAAGGGCAAGTCGCTGCTCTACTCTACAACCACGATAGAATCGCGCTGCTGTCTCGGTCTTGTCCGTGATTCGGCAGCGCAGTCAACATTCCATCCATCTCTAAGGTGCAGCAGGTGTTACTGCTGCCAGCGATTCGCCCACCCCTGGCCGACCATGTATTAAGGGTGTCTGCTTAATCTGTCTCGGCCCTTAGGGTGTATTGGCGACGGTGACGACTCCGAGCAGCAAAGCGCACGCCCATCAGTACCTTTTCAATTTGGGGTGCAATCTCTAACCCCTCTGATCCCAAGGCCGCCATCGTCCCGGGAGCTATGTCAACGCTAACACTTCGCTTCTTGCTGGTGTCTCTGACTCGACATCCTTGGTCATCCTCGACGGTGGCTCTCGGCCAGTCTGCCCTATTCCAGACGACTGGCCAGGCCGGCCGTTTCACGCCATCTCACAAACCCTTCCAGTAGCGCTGTCAAGAAACGTCGCCAACGTTCGTCTAGTCGGGCGCGCCGTTGTCGCCCTTGGAAACTCTTATTCGTTCCCGCCCAGCACCCGGCACGTGGCGTGGCTTCTGTCCCGTTCAGATGATTATTGGTTCTTGTGCTGTTTAGGCGTCACCGGCTGGCACACAGCATGAATGAGCCATCAAATCAACGATGCAATGCAAATTGCCAGCTCCGTTGCGACGCCACACCGAGATACTTAATGTATTATGGGAGCTCCTCCACTCCAAAACACGGAGATGCATCCATCTATTCGCCCTAGACAACTGCCAGCGGCGACGTTCAGATGAGAATGTCTCACAGCGCCATGGCCGTTCTACTTCTCGGCGTGCTCGCCGCATCGACCATGGAGACCGAGTGTAAGCTTTCAATCGCATACGACGGGAAGCCATGTGAGGTACCGCATCGTCTGATTTTCGGCTGGTAATTGCTCGAAGGGGGTGCAATTTCCGTAACATCGATTTTCGGGGCGCTTGCACAAGGCCTGGACTGGACGCCTGGTACAATACACACACACACACACTCGTGCACCCACCATCTATTTGCTCTACGAATTTTGCGAGAGAGCACGACTACGACCCGCAAACAACAATGCTCCATTGTCTCTTTGGTGCCGCCCCATTTTCAGAAGTCTGGGTCATCGGCACCCACATGTCCAAAGACGCCGGGAATGGGGGCTGGACTGCCTTCATATCCACGACACAACTCTACTTCAGCGTTCCAGCTTAGGCTGTTATGCATCGACCTAACCAGACTATGGGCCCCGAGATGACTGCGCCTCCTGTTATCTTATGTTCATTTGGACTTTATAAGGGTACCTCGATGGGTCCTAGCGGCATGTACTAAATACCTCGAGCACTTGGGTATACCGGCGCTGCAATAACGGACAAAGAACGACACTGCGTTCCATTTTGCTTGCAGGCTTATGTATTGCAGGCTTCCACTGGGTCTGCATCTTGAGGTACAGGGAGCCTCTTGTCATTATTCACCTCTCACTTTCAAGCAAAACAAGAGCTTCACATTAAGCGTGATCAGATGCTGAATGGCAGGGAAGAGGGTCTATGGGAGATTATCGGGCCCAGCGGGTTCGCACTCTGGCCATTGGTGAGAGCTTAAGAGCTCGACTGGGTCGGCTTGCGCGCTCATCAACAGATGATCGACTGTCGATGAAGATTCGAGTGTCGGCCAGACCAAAGGAACCCTTGGAATGGGCCAGCCGTCGGTCGCAGCATTCCCCAGCACGTCCCAAGAGTTCGGTGGAGGCACTGGGCCCTGTCCGAGCCTCGACAACTACCCCTGCAGAACAAAATCGCCGGGTCTACCTACGTGCAGTTGGTTCTAGGAGTCAGCGAACAAAAAATTTCGACGTCTCCGAGGCGTCAGGGCCATGCGAAGAGCGAGCACCAACGCATACACACACATATACATACTCAAAACAGGGCCAGGTCGCTCGCTCAACGGCTCTGCCGCATCAAAGGCTCGAGAAAAGTCAACGATAGCCTCGCGGCGGGTCTGAAGTCGATGTGAGGGTCCAAACCGTCTCATGTCAAGTCTACTACTAATAACCTCGGGGCTGGGCATGCGTTTCGCACAGCTGGGGCTGTCCCCCAGTAACTCAGGATGAGGCGGGGGGACAGGAGAAGGACTGATGTCATACGACCTCCCTCCTTGCCCACATTTCAATGCATAGAGTTCGAAACTTCGACAACGGGATGTGATAACCTCACGACATAGTTTAATTGTGGTGAAAGGAAATGCTCTCTGCTTCTACTCTGCTCGAGTCCCGCAGGATTTGCCAGACTAACCCAAGGTGCATGGCAGGATGACGCCAGCATCCCAAGAGCCATCTTCTATACGGGGACTCTGGGAGTCGAGAAGAAGGCTTCGCTTGTCTGTTTCTGATTGTCGATCACGTTTTCCACACCATCGGTATCGGGACCCTGGGCATGGTTTCGGTAGTTCGTCCCAGAGCGCAGCTTTGGCGGGAATAACCAGGCCAATCGCGGCCGCCTTTTGTCATCAAGTCCGACCACAATCGTTTTTGCAAGGTGACGCATCACCGGGTAGTCGCCTGAAACCGAGTGGGCGACCAAGAGGATAACATTTCACGGGCCAGGAGCCACATTGACTAGATAAGAAGGATGGTGAATCATGCCGCCGAACTGGCATCTACGAAGAATAACAGATGGAAGCGGCCAGTATCTGTCAGGTATGACAAAGATCTTTACAGTATAACTTTGCAGCACAGGAAGTCAAGCACCGGCACGGTAGCTAATGAACCGTAACCGGATCCCAGGGCTTGGCATCGGAACCATATCAGGGCCTCCCATCTCAGGGGTAGACCTGACAATACTGTTGTTTTGGGACAGGTCCCTGTCGCCTCGGTATGATGCTACACCAGTGCACACGAGAGTCTCCGACCCCAGACTCAACAAGCGTCGATAGTCGGTGTCCCATTAATCCCCCCCC
>MU846195.1:25816-69300 GCA_030867225.1 Colletotrichum caudatum
CCCCCCCTATCCTTCGCGATTTGCGGCTAACACTACATAAACGCCTCCGATGTACAAGCCAGCGATGACTGTCGTCATGCACGGGATGAAGCTCTCGTGGGGTCGACCTTGTGACCATTCGAAGACAAACATGGTGAGCATGGGACAAGGGTCGACGGGATTCAATCCGAGTATCGCCTCCTCAAAGTCGCATTGTTGCCATCGCCAAAAGTCAAATGCCTCACTGACGACACCGGTGACCAGCCGAAATGGAACTCGCAACATGGGGCTCTAACTTTCACGGTTTATGTTTGTTTGGTGCCACATGGATGGAGACGCAACACGGAAATTTTCTTCACTGGCACTCTCGGGTGGATGTTGATGGGAATAGGGAGGGCGATCCGCTGTCCTGCATGCCCGCCCATTTGGCACACTGAGGAGAAAGTCAAGCTGGCAGGCAAAGTACACGTCTCTCGGACTTGTACTATTCTTTCGGACTTGTACCATGCTGTTAGCTTATACGTTGTGAGTTTACTTTCTGTACGGGACTCAGGGACCCGGGTTTGAGCAGGATCCATCCCATCCCCATCTTCGTCTTTGACAAGGACCGGGGATGGATGCTGACATTGCAGAGAGAACGCACCGCCACGCATGAATGATGTCATATGGTGTCCGGCGAAACGCAGTTTTCCCCCTCTCCTCGTCCCCAAGGCGGGCCTCTTTTTCACGGAAATGTCTTTCGGCTCCACCGGGCTCATACCTTTTCGTTTCGATGCCTCCTGCTCCATCTCTCTCTCCAATGAGCTGCCGAGTCGCCCTGGCCTTCTCTTACTCAGTACCGCATATTTTCGGGGTGCAGAATAGAACTCTATGGAGGGGGGGGGGGCACGCTCGATTCGCGGAGGTGGCCGACGGCAGAGAGCCAGGCGACTGGAAGTTTTGCAGCATCGACCGTTGCGAAAAGAGATGAAACCGCCCGGCGACTATCCGTCCACGCACGCGGTGTTGTTTGCCCTGGACCAACTACGAAGCTGGCGCGGAACGCATTTCGAAACCGCAACCCTGTCATCTGATCATGCCCTTTTACTAAAACAAGTCATCCTAAGATGGGAGAGAGCTTGCCGGCCCTTCCCCTTCTTCGCGCTTCTTCGATGCAGGGCACATCCCATACCGTTCGAATCTGGACGTTGTGATACCCGGAACGACGTCATACCGCCCACAGGAGGGCCCCGTTTGGTTTCTCTTTCCGACTCGACGATACCATCGGAATGACTGGATCCAGTCTCGGCGCCTCGCGATGCTCGGGATGCGGCACATCGATGATGCGGCTTCGCTCGACGGAGACGGAGCTGGTTGCCGAATCTACTTGAGCGTATTCAAACCCCCCTCCCCAAAGCCGCTACAGCGACATTATGCTCAACTCGATTGCTTGGCCGGAGAACCCGCCGGGTGGATACGGAAATGCGTGTGGTGTCATGGCGAGATGGCAGAGTACTTTACCAATGGGTCACTGCTCCTCCGTGAGCTTACCCCGGGACCTCATCCTCTGTCTGCCCAGGATACCATGTCCAATTCAGTTGCGCCGCCATCCAACAGGAAGCCACGATGCTGGCCAGCGTGACCGGTGACGATGCCGCCCTCGAGCTGAGAGAGACCGCCGTGGCGACGGCGGCATGATTGAGGAAGGTATCAAAAGGCCATGGCCCCGGTATATACATGAACATCAGGCCGCGCTATTGACAAAGCAGCCTGGAATCGGCGACGCAACCCACCTTTGGATACATACGTACCTTGGCAGTTAGCACAGGCCAGATCGAAGCTATCTGTCTTGCGCGCGACGGCTGTCGAAGGGCCACGGGGGGTTTTGCCAAGCTTTTTGCGAGTGCAATGTTTCCGGGCTGACTTTGTGTGGGCAAGCAGCCCTGGCAGGGCCTGGGATCAAGGCACCATGCATGCTGATGGGGGTGTCAGGGGAGGCGTGTGGAATCGGAGCACACGCTCATGGGGGAATAGGCTTGACAGCAGGAGACGCCCACCCCCCCCCCCCCTTCCCATGTCGCTTCGCCAATTTTCTCACGCAAGACTCAATATCCGCTCTCGAGTTTGCGACTACTGATGTTGGTGTACCCCCCCCGTCTTGGGATATCCCGCGCCTGCGGCAAGATTAACTAACGAAGATGAGCCCTGCCCTGCGATCGATGCCGCCGACCAGACTGTCTGTCTGTCTGCCACCTAGTTTGCCAGTATGGTTTGGTCCCTCAAGGGTCCTGTCGACCCTTTCTACAGTACCGTAGGGGACTGCTTTAGTTTCTTCTTGGGCATGATCGCCGGCGAAGCCAAAAGTCAGTCCGACGTCCCGACTTCCTAGTAGCCTGTGTACGATGTACTACGCCCGCCACGCACATGGCACAGTCGAATGTCGGGATTACAGCGCACAACGGGGCAATGGGGCCATGTCAGACAGGTCGGATTCACCTCAGCATCGTGTGCAAGCGTGCAAGGCCTCTCAACCCTCGGGCAGTTTTTCTCTTCCCGTTGGAGGAGCTGACATGTCCCAAGGTGGCATTTCTCGCCGCGGGCCAGCGCAGTGTAGCATTCCGCGCCTCACGCGATCATGCCGCGGTTACGACTCGCAAAGAGAAGGGGGGGGAAGGAAATCCCTAAGACGTCTTCTCGTGTGCTGAATCGAAGCCGAAGCTCGGCGGCTGCCGCCGTCCCATCGTCGATTTGAGAATGACGCAAGTTGGACAATATTACGCCCCCGTTATGTGCCAACAAACCTGACAGAACGCACCTCGTCCGTCGCACGCGAGTCAGTCCCAAATGTCTGTACCAAAGGATGCATTTGGACGGAATCCCCAAATCACCAAACAGAGGGGAAGGGGGGCGGTAGGGCCCCCGGTCTCTCATCCCGGGGCTTAACTGCAATCTTACCGAGTTGCAAGCGCAGCGGTTGCACGCACACACGCACCAGGTCACATAGTCTGCAGTCGCAGGCATAGCGTCCTTCGAACACACACACACACACACACACACACACAGAGAGAGAGAGAGAGAGCCGACGGAGGAGCACCATCTTGGGCTGTGGGGACGCTGAAGTCGCCCGTTCGACGTGTCGGTGATGAGAAGCTTTCGTCAATATGATTTGCGTCACTCTTGTTAGCGGGCCGGTTGAGCTCGCCTGCTTGGGTCAACGGTCCCACCTCACGTCGCAGTCGGAGTCCCGGGGCACAACATGTACCTTGCCCGACCTGGAAAGACGGCCCTTCAGGGACCGTTGTCGTTCGTTTCTTTTCCCCCTTCTCGGGAACGTGCCCTTCCTCTCGGGACTCAAGGAGAGATGACGACGCTTAGGGTTGATCTTGTAAGCGCCGGGGGACGAGGGTGGACGGGCGAGAGGGTGCAGCACTAACGGCGGCAAAAAAAAAGAAGAAAAAAAAAGTTTATTGGGTGGCAGATGCGCAGGTACAATGTCGTTTTACTTACGTGCGCAAGCTCCATCCCCCATACGGCTAATACGGTGATATACAGGTACACCGTACGTCTGTAAACTAGAACTATGGTGTACATGATGGTTTAGCAGGGACAGGAAAAGCGCGGGTTCCGCACATGCATCACATCATATCCATCCGCTCGCCACAACAACCCCATTGAATATTTGTACGATGTATCTGTGGCAGTTGGGGTGGGACTTTTATTTTTATTTTTTTATAGCCCCAATCTCATCGACAAAAAAACCAACAAGAGTCAGTTGCGGGTGGCTGTCGACGTCGCTCGGCAATCCAAGGCCTCTCAGTGGTGGTCGGAGAAGATCCCGCGCGCGCGAAAGATGCGCCCTGTGGCGGGCTGGGCTGGGATCAGGGTTGGTTTCCGCGGATTTGCCCTAGGAACACCTTGACATCCATAAGGGGTCCCCACGGACGCCGGCCGGGATGCATCGATTATTGACGGCCGCGGTTGCCCAAGACGGGCTGTTTCGCGCCGATCATGAGGTCATTGTCGATGAGAGGATGACTGTTGGCGAAGGACCAAGAAAAAAAAGAAAGAAAAAAACTCTTCGCGAGGCCTTCCATTGCGTGGGTTCTGCGGGGGCGTCGGGCGCCCGTGGGGCAGGGCTTGCGCAGCCTCCGGAAGAGAGGGCATGAATGCAGATGCGGCGGATGATGGTTGGTGTCCCTGATGAAGCCCCCAAGTCTCCAGTCTTCAGCCTTCAAAGAGCGAAACAAAGTTTGCGTTGAGCTTGGGAACGAGGGACTCGGGAACGAAGCTCAAACGGAGATGATCATTTCTCGACGAGGTATGTTTCTCGACGGCCGGAAATCATTCTCAATGGTACCCTTGATCGCTGAGCCCCTGGGGAAATCATTGGAAATGGGATATATTTATAGAGGGCTGAGCCACGACGGTGGGGAAGGGGTAGAGCCCTCTGACCATGACTTTGGGAAGTATTGGATGAGGAGGAAGAGGAGGAGGAGGGAGAGGGAGGTACTGACGTTATTTGCGCACGATTTCTGTACGTTGCAGACAGACATGGGAGAAGCGAGGGGGTGTTTGGGCATTGAGCCGGGAAAGGGGGCTCGGTGGTTGTGAAGCACCCCCGGTCCCCCGAGACGCATATCCGACGTCGAGCATCTCAAAAGGGGAGGGAGACGGCGGCGCATTGGCGCGAGCAGGACCGTGATGCCCGGGCCCTGGGCTCCGGTCAACCACGGGACTTTGCCACACGTTGATCGCTCGTGTTCGGCCGGACTCCCGGAAGGGTCGAAATTTGAGGGTGCATTGCGGCGAAGCAAGGAGTATGAGCGGGGGGGGCAAGCCCGTTGGATGGTATTGATGGTTGTCGGTCGGTGCTTATTGGGCGGGGTTTCGCTATTGAAGCTTGATTCCTGGTCGATTCAGTATTCCCACCGATGCGATGCAACGCTTCAGGTGAACCCGGCGGTTGGAATGCTGGGAGAACGGGCAGAACAACAGCGCAGATCTTCCAAGATTCCCATTCCGCCAAGAGACCCTGAAGTTGGCAGCTGGAAGGATGGTGGGGGGTAAGGAAATCTCGAGGGGCTATACGAAGAGGGAAGCTGGTTGGCGCGCAGTTTGACAGGCTTATTCCTCCACCGTTGGCACGAGCCCAGCGCAGAACGCAGGTACAGACGTACACTGCCTCCCCCAAAGGGTGGGACATTGTTGCATTCTCCGGCAAGTTTGATTGAAGCCATTTCGAAAGGACCGTTTACTGTTGAGTGGAAGGGGGGGGGGGGGGGGTGGTTCTCGGAGGGAAAATATTGGGGGCTCTTTCATGGAAACTGAGAACTTCCGGAACGAAGATTCCGGGGCGGTAAGGCAATGCAGGAAGGGTTGCATGATGGATGGATGGAGAGAGGCGTGTTGTAACCCTTCCCCTCCTCTCCCCCCCCTTCACCTCCGTACTCCTGTCGGCGCGATGAGGGTCTGATGTCGAGATACTGGCGGTACGAAGCCGAGGATGTATATTTTTTCCTCTCTTGCCTGACGAAGGTTGAGATTGGATGCTACGGAGAGATGTCATGAACCCGCTTTCGTACACACAACTTTGGATGACACCCTCTTGCCAACCCCTCGTCAAGACCCCTATATGGCATGACAAGAGGGGTTCACAAAGGGATCCGCAGCAGCAATAGTTGCAGCCGCAGCAGCATTCCGGTAAACCATGGAAAGCTCCCAGGCATGGTTAGATAATGCACGCCCTCTTAGGGGTGGGAGGGAGATGACGGATGATGTATCTGTAGATGTACGGTGACAGGGTGTGCGTGGTGGTATGTGTGTGCTTGTCTCGAGATGGCTTCATGACCAGGTCACGAGATACACAAAAGGGGTGGCGTCGGCGTCGACGGCGGGGACTCTTAGATGCGGCTCTAGGGCGGATTGCCCCCGTGATCAGCGTGGAGTGGATTAGTAGGTGCGTTGGTCGCCCATTGCACATGAGAAAGCCATATATGGGCACCGAGGTTTACTGAGGGTTCGGTTCGGCCTCTGGTTCGGAGTGCGAGTTTGGGGAGATTTGGCTCAGTTGGGGGCGCAAGTGTGGTCATGCAGGCTGGCATCCCGGACAAGCCCACGGCACGGGTATCCAAGACACGTGGGCTTGGTCTTAGTCTGGCACTGGAACCATGTGCGGTCGGTTTGGGCGAGATTGCCATCAGTGGTGGTTCTACCGCACTTGCTCTGGGGTGGCAGCTTGGCCGAGTGGCTGACTAGTTGACTGACTGGATGAGGCCCGGCTTGCTTAGAAGTTGATCGCGATGGGCTTTCGGTAGGCGGTCGGAGGTATCGTAGGGTCCAAGGAGTGTATGCCGTTTTGGCGTTCAACACAAACTGCGGTGGGTTCCCAAAACCGTGCCTTTCACGAGCTTCGTCGTCGCATCAAGTTGCGCCGGGCCTTTAGTTGTCCTGCCGTACGGTGACCTTTGGAGGCGTTGCAAAGAGTTCATCTTATGTGCGTATACCAACGTCCCAAGCGCCGTCTTGAATGTAGTTCATGTCGATATCTCGGGAAAATAAGGTTAAACCGACGGGCCATGGAATGAGAGTTCTGCAGGGGGGGGGGGGGGGGGACAACCCCCAACGCCGGGCCGGGTGCGATCCCTTCCCCTGGCTACCTTCCACGCAAACGGTCGGTCCCTCCTTCTGAGCAGATAGAGGGCGGCAGCGGAGAATGCGACATGTTACGACGGGATAGGTGAGAAAGGTACGTGCCGCCGCAGCCTCTCGTGCCTGCCATGTGCTTGGCGGATTGAAGGATATTTGCGATATCAAGATGGCTCCAATTGAGAGGTCGGCGGAGGGAGGGAGGGAGAGAGAGAGGGAGAGAAACAGGTGGGATGGCTTGTGACGGCGGTCGGATTGGCCATGTGCGCGGATGATTGGCCGATGTCCGGCCTTGGGGGCGGACGAAGCCGTCCTGCGTGCGTGCGGCCGCTGGCACATGACAAGATGTCGCGGCGTCCGGGCCCAGCCTTTGTTCCTTTGGGCGCGAGGGGATGGATGATTTCTGATGGCGTGTAGCAGCGGCGGCGGCTGAGCTGGGTGGTTTGCGTGTGATTCCGTTTCGGAGTGACCTTTGGAGGCTTCCTTTCGATGATGTAGTTTAGGCAAACTGGGAGGGAAGCCGCAAAGGAAAGAAGGAACCGACGTTGAGGTTTCTCGGTTGATTTAAGAAAAATACCTGTACCTGTATGTACACTGACCGACTGCACTGGCCGAAGTCGACCAGTTGTCAAAAGTCAGAGGTGCAAGGCCCTCGTTTCTGATGTAGTTTGGGTAGGTAGCACTGGAACGTGCGGTACCTTATCGCAGCTCTTATCAGACTGGGTACGGTACCTAAGAACCACCCAGAGCATAGCCTGCCGAGAATTCAGTAGGCTCCGGCGGCAGCATCTGAAACCGTGCCCACTGATCCGGGACTTGAGTATACAGTGCATTCTCTTATCGACCTGTGAGATAATCAGTAGTAATCCATGCATGTCACCGTGGTTCATACTGTCGTCACCCACAAGCGACACGGTCCTCGAAAGTACCCGTCTCCGCTGCTGAACTGCGGCATCACCGCTTGCTTGCCTTCCCGCGCCAATGCATGAAGCGAAGCTTCTTCTCTGCCGCCGTGCGGTATATGTCAGTTAGCGTATGTATGAATGTATGTACGTACGTACGTGTCCGGCTGCTTTCGCCATTTGATATGAGTCCACTCGGGTGCCGTGCATGACTTTTTATTGTTATTCTTGCTGCGTTTACATACCTCCCGGGACTAGACTTTTAATCCCACCGCCCCCTTTCCAACACCCATTTCTTCAGTTGAGCTGCCTGGACATACACGTACAAACATTCAAGCGTCTTGACCCTCCCGTCACGTCTCCGATAGAACGTCTGGGACCTGCAAGGAAACACAGACAAAGAGGCACAGAGAGTTTTCGTTCCTCTGTGTGTATGTGTTCTTGTACTCTTTTCTCCACTGCAGCGCGCACGAGTCGGGACGACTGAAACGAAACGGACACGCGCTCTCTCTCTCTCTCCCTCTCTCTCAACGCACACGCCCAACACTCCCCCGAACATATTCCGCTCACCGCACCACATCTTTGACCCGGCGTCGAGATCAATACCCCATCTGGCCCCCATCCGGCCTTTCCTCTCTTGTTTTCCCTTCTACCTCTAATCTCCGTCGCAAATCCCCTCCCAACGACGACCACCGTTACCGCCAATCCTCTCTAGGTACTCTACGGTACCTCTGTGGCCAAGTAGCAGCTCGGCATCTTGACCCCGCAAGCCGGTCTCGGCACCCCACCTTATCGCAGCAAGCCGCTTTTCTGTGCCTGGGTACTTCTTGGAGCCATCAGACAAAGAGACCGTCGTCGTCATCGCCTACCCAAATCTCGATCGACAGACCGACCGACCGACCGACCGACCGAACTCTTCGAGGACCATCCCCTCCTTCCTTCCCCTTGTCACGATAGCGATTCCAACCATGGCTGCCGCCGCTACCCACGACGCGCCCGAGGAGCCTCAGAGCGATGGCTCCAAGCTCAAGACCTTTATCAGTATCCTCAAGAAGTGAGTTTGCCACCCTCGCGGTTGGATGGATCCCCTGCTGACCGACTGCGTCTTCCGCCCAGGTTCATCGGTGTCGCCGACCTCGCCGCCGTGCGCTTCTCTCTCCCGTCTCAGCTCCTTGAGCCGACCCCGAACCTCGAATACTGGAACTACCTGGATGCGCCCAACGCCTTCGCCGCCATCGGCACCTCGGACGAGCCTCTTGATCGCATGCTCGAGGTCTGCCGCTTCTGGTTCACAAAGGACCTCAAGTATGTCAAGGGCAGGCCTTGCAAGCCCTACAACTCGTGCCTGGGAGAGTTCTTCAGGGTGAGTCTCTCGTTTGGCTTGCGCAACATCTGGCCCCCATCCATGACTGATGATGCTGACACTCGATGGCATGATAGTGCAACTGGGAAATCGAGGACAATGCGCCCAAGATCAATACCGCTGCCCTTCAGGGCGCCGGAAGCGGCACCTCCAGCAGCTCGTCCAGCTTCAAGTCGGCCAAAGTCGACAAGAACGCTTCGGCCGTCTCGCTCTCCGTCCCGCAGCACGGCACTTCGACCCCTGAGAGCAAGCCTCTCCGCATCTCCTACCTCACCGAGCAGACGTCCCACCACCCGCCCGTGAGCGCCTTCCACATCAGCTGCCCCGAGAAGGGACTCTCCGCCCGCGGTTACGACCAGATCACGGCCAAATTCACCGGCACCAGCGTCCGCGTTCTGCCCGGCGAGCACAACCTCGGCATCTTCATCACGCTCGACAAGCGCGGAGGCGAGACGTACCGCCTGACGCATCCCGCCGCACACCTTGGCGGTATCCTCAGGGGAAGCCTGAGTGTCAGCGTCAGCGAGATGGCGTACATTACGTGCCCGCAGACCAAGCTCAAGACGATCCTGCATTACGTCGAGGCTGGCTGGCTCGGCCGCTCCACGAACCGCGTCGAGGGCGTCATCTTCAAGTACGATCCCGAGAACGACAACAAGGTGAACATCAAGGACGTGCCTGAGGCCGACATTGTTGCGCGCCTCAGCGGCCCGTGGCGCGAGAAGATCGAGTTCACCCTCGGTCCCAAGCCAGTCGTACGTAGTCCTTCCTTCCTCCTCTCCTCTGTCTTGTATTGAGTGCTGACCGGAAGCAGAACTCGCACCCCCCTGAAGCGAGGTACACCATCATCGACCTTGCCCCCCTCAGCGTCGCGCCCAAGGTCGTGCCACCGAAGGAGAAGCAGCTCGAGAACGAGTCCTTGACGATGTGGGGCGGCGTCACCGAGGCCATTCACGCGAAGCAGTTCTCCAAGGCCACACAGGTCAAGGTCGATCTCGAAGAGAGGCAGCGCGAGCTGGCGCGCGAGCGCGAGCGCACTGGCGACGTCTTCAAGCCCGTGTTCTTTGAGCAGGCGACGGGCCAGGGCGGCAAACCCGAGCTGACGGAGAAGGGCCGCGAGGTGCTTGCGCGGGCACAGAGGAACGAGTGGGACATGAGCGGCATCGTATGAGAACACTCCGTCTCACCGCCAGGGTTTCTTCCTTTGATTGCCGAATTCGTGAAACTGGACGTTGGGGGTGACGTGCCGGACTAGAATGGCTACACTCGCAGCGCTGGAGCTGCTGCGTCAGGCTCCTATACTTCTATCCCTTTTTTTTTTCCCTTTTCCCTTGTTGGTTCTCTTGGGGTTTTCCATGCTTGGCTACTATTGTCCTCGTTTTGCTTTCTCAACTTGACGGCCGACGGCATGACACACGAGAATGGGTTCCAGGACATAAGAGGGCTTGGTGCATTGCCTTTTTGTCTCGCCTTTTTCATACTTTCCTCGCTTGAGGAACCCTCCCCCCGGCGCATACACATCGGAGCGGCGGAGTACTAACGGCCATGCGGGGGACGCTGCATCACATTGCAATGCTGGTGGATTAGAAATTGGTGACGGGGAGGAAGACTCTGGAGGCTACTTGAGAGAGCAAGGAAGCATCGTGCGCTTGGGTGTGCGCCCTCCGTGACGAAGCGGAGAAGGAGGAGAGGGGGGGGGCAGACTACACAGATCATATCATACATACACAAGCACGCCTCTGGCGGGAGGCTGGGCGTCGGTATCTCTTAAAGGGTTCATTTTGAGTTTATTACTGCGTAATACAATCTATCCGCATTGATTGTCTCGTCCAAGGTCGCGGTCGAAGGTGGATGGATGATGCTCGCGGTTCTGCCTGGCTTCGATGCGAACGGGAGGGGATCCGCGGGAGGGGGAGGCATGAAGGATGACGGGCACCTGGCGCATTCTGCCTTATGCTTCGCGGACGGGAAACTCTGCGGAGTGTTGGGACGGAAGGGGGAAAGGTTCGGATCCGGGCTGTCTTGTTCCGTGGCCCCACCCCTTCCGGGCTCCGGTGGAGGGGGGTCGCGCTATCCTAGGTATTTTTTTTTTCTTTTCCTCTATATCGGTATCGAGACGATCGACAACAACACAGCATCGAGCAACAGTCGACTGCGTTTGGTTCCGACCCCCGAATGATCTTCTGTGCAAAGATTTATTTTTTATTTTTAACTCTTCTGGTTTCTTCTAGCAACCTGTCTATGATAGATGGTTGACAGGTCGGTGGTGTCGGCAACAATGAACAGGAGCTTCTGCCGGCAGACAGACGCCTTAACTTTCTGTGTAAGGCAGTCCACCTAATGCATGTTGGAAGGACCACCATGCCGGCCTGCGCGTTGCTGAGACTTGTAAGCGCGCCTGGAAGGCTGACTTGCTCTTGTTTTATCCCGCGACATCTCCTTCTCCCACTCCTTTCACCTGCTCTTTCTTGAGCCCATGTCTTCGGCGTTGGCTGCGACCAAGCTTCTGATGGAGGAGCCGGCTACGATTTGATTGCTTTATATCCTCTCAAGTCTTGGTGCGTGTCATTCGAAAGAGACGGGATGGGCAAGGAAGGTGGACGGGGAAGGGGGCAACGCCGTTGTGCGTCATAAACCACATATCACGCAAACAGCCCAGTTAAGCCCGGCAATCTGTTTTTGATAAAGTATCAGTGGTTTGTTTCTTGAGCAACCAAGCTCATCTATGCAAGCTAAAGGTTCTAGAGTATTAAGGTAAAACCAGCATTTGTCTCTCAAATGCGGACGAGCTGCCTAGTAGGTTTGCTGAGGTACACGCTGCACCTTGGACTGTTTGCAATTGCGTTTGGTGTCGGGCTTCCCGCCCCATTCTCCAATGCCCTTAAACCCCAATCCAATTCATCAGCTCGTTTCTATCCATCGACTGTCATCATGAGTTGTCAGTTATGTAAACGTGAAGCGGCGGCAGTGAGTCGGCGACGGCAGAGGTCTTACCAAGAACAAAAAGCACGAAAGGAAATCCACTTTTCTTCTTCTTCATCCTCTCTCGCCCTCCCTTCTGCATCGATGCCAATCTTTTCTCATTTCTTTCTTCTTCGACATTCCTACTGCTTCTCGGAACCCTCGCCGTCACTCTGGGGCGGCTGGTAGCATTTGCACTCCTCCAGCAGGAACCGCAGGCGCAGCCCCTTGTCCGTGCGGACAATCTCGACGCTCTCCTCGTCGTCCGCCCAGTGGTGGCCGCAGGTGATGCGGACGCCGGCGTCCCACAGCGGCTTCCATAGGGAGAGGAGCCGCTCAGGGTCCTCGCTGACCTGCTCCGCCAGCTGCGGGTAGATGTCCGGGTCGACGGGCTGCAGCTCGTCGTGTGAGTGCGGCTGCGCGGGGCGCTCGGGGCGGGCCAGGGGGCTGGGCCACAGGGCGACGGACTCGAGCCTCGGGAGCGACGCGATGGCCTGGATCTCGGTCTTTCTGGCGTCGACGAGCAGGCCGCCCGAGTACCGGGCCCACCGGATGTGCTCCATGTCCTCGAGGCTCTTGCCCGTGGCGTTCAGGAGCGCCTTCTCCAGCGTGTTCTCGTTGTCCCCGTCGTCGTTGTACCGGCGCGTGAAGGGCTCGAGGTGGAAGCGGTCGCGCTCGGGGCAGATCCAGGTGTAGCGGAGCGGCGCGGCCTTGGGCGCCGCGTTGTTCCCGAAGCTGAGGAGGTTGGTGAAGTGGTGGTAGCTCGGGAAGCGGGGCAGCCGGCGGTTGACGAGGGCGCGGGTCGTGCTGTTGATCTGGGACGCGAGGCGTATGATCTGGAAGCGCCGGAGGTGGGTTGCGTGGCTCTGGCTGTAGTCGTCGATGATGTAGATCTGGTCGATGGCGTCTTCGCACCCGTCAACGATCCAGGTTTCGGGGTTGGCGGCCATCTCGGCGTACGCCTTATCGACGAGCTTCCCAAAAATATCGAGTTTGATCTCCATCGGAAGCTCACCGAACAGACTGCTGATGGCCACGTCCTGCTGTTGGGTTTGAGCCGCCATGCTTCCGAATGCCAATGCGTGAACTGTGAGTTTTTTTTCCCTTTCTTTTCTTGGTATTTGCGATGAAGAGCAATCCCACCTCGCTTCACTCCTCTCGAGGGGAGGAGAAAGGATTAAGAAGGGCGTAGTCGGAAGTAGGCAAATCTCTTGCAGTGTTGTGAAACGGCCGGGATATATGCCCAAGTGAGAAGAAGTGAATTGAGTGTGAGATCGGACCACACTTCACCGCTTTCAGAGTATAAGAATTCGGAAGGAACGAGGCGGGGACTGCCAATGAGATTTTTCCAGTAAGAGGAAATAAAGTGGCAGGCTTTTTTTGTGAATGCCATTTGTATATAAGCTACCAGTTGTCTTTGGCAACAATTGTTTTCCACACCGCCCGATGCATCTGCTTGTCCTTTAAGAGCTTTCACATTCAACAATGTGTTCTGTGTCATTCGGCAACCTATCTATGTGCTTTCACCCAACAGCCATTGTCTTTCCATCTGGGATGTAGACCAGGTATGTCATCGTCATTCTCTTTCTTAGTTCAGTGAATGCTATTGTCAAGGCACATGTGTCTCTTTGGCTAGCTGTCTGCTTCTTCTTTGATTAGAATTTTGCTGTTAAGAGGTAAACTCTGTGAATGGGTGGAAAACGCGACACAGGGTCAACAAAGCCAAAGACTGTAATCAAGTTCTTATATGCTTGGGCACGTGTAGTATAACATGTTCTCTTACGGACAGAACACTCTAGGATGAAATGTCTTGGACAACCATCTGCCTTGTTATAATGGCTATCATGTAGGTTTGCAGGCGTTAATATCGTTACTGGCTCTAGTTATACGATCCCGGGGCCCGGGTCAACGTCTTTGTAACAGCATTTCAAGTTTCTGTCAGAAGTATGAGGTACCTTATCTAGCCAGAGATAGAGAAAGTGTTCCTTTTCCTCTGTTAGCCTCTGTCTATGTCACTTTTTTTTCTCTTTGCTGTCATACCGGGTATTGTCAACGTCTTCCCCATTCCCCAATGCGTACCCCGGACCCAGTTGCTCCCACACTTTTGGCGCAGACCCGTCTCAAGTATTTCAAGGACTCATCACGCCAACGCATAGACTCTGTTGGGTGCCTGTATTTTCCAAGAGCAAGTTGTTATTTGAAGTTGGTGTCCTTCCTCGCCACACCACTATCCGGCTGCAGCTAGCCGGATCTATACCTCGGTATTTTGAAGAACGATTAACATCATCACCTGCTGTCATCATGCTGGCTCATGATGCCATGAGTTCTTATAGACACATATTGCTATTACCAGATCTTGATATTGCGGTTATTGCGACACACTGTTCTTGTTCTTGGCTTATCACTGAAACTGTTCTCGGCCGTCCTTAACGAATTGTGTCAAGGTCTCAGTGATAGCCAGCATACGTGTCGACATAGCCGTCATAGCCATGATAAATGATGCTGTTATACTTGTTTGCGCCGCCTCGACCTCCAGATAGCAGATGTGGAGGGTTACGGAGTTGGAGGTAGAGCACAAAAGATTTTGGTAACGACAGCAGCTCAGAGAGAGCGCGCGCCATGCTCTTCCACATCGGATTCCGGTCGACATGAAGAAGGGCATCGTCCAGAGCGCCTATTTGACCCAGATTGTATGTTGCTGTACGACGACGGTGCTGCATTTGCAATACTCGCAAAGACCAACCGCTAAGAAGAGGGCTCAACAACAGGAACATACGTGAGAGGCAACATCTTGGTTCATGACGGGAAAATACCACAGTGTGGCCGGGAACTCCCATGTTCTTACGAGACTCACCAAAGTAGCACGCCAAAACACTGATGCAAGATCTGCATGGCCGAAGCCTAGATGTTGGCCAGCACAGCTGAACTGGGGAGAAGACGGAAAAGAAATGAAATTGTGTGGGCTCGCAATATAAATTCAAGCCGGTGTAGCAGATATGTAGATGTCTCGGATCGCAATGAGGGGCGCAAGGAAGTGCAGCCGGCGGAATGTAACCAAGCTGAGGGCCGGCGCGTCGGGTTTGTAGTATAATCTCGGGGTTCCACCAGGGCAGGGCCATAAAACAAGACATATATACCACGATAAGTAAACGTGGTGTAAGTCGACAGGAGATTTTGCTAGGCTAGATGCGGTAACAAAAGCGATTTACTTCGAAGTCGACGCAGTCTGAACTTGCCAATGGAGAATCAAACTTGTTTGTTGTGTTTTTGTGTTCTGTCTGTTTTGCTTTGTTTGGATATTCACTCCGGGAGAGAGGGAGAAGGCACGGATCAGATGGACTTCGCAGAGGAAGGTCTTGACCCGTTGTTTACATGAGACGAACTGCCTGTCCTTCAACCAAACCCGGCAAGCCGGGTTCGACGGCGTGGGAATGTGGGACACCACGCCGGCCCGTGCGACACTGCTACCCAATCTTGGGCCGCTAGCAAGCCGCGGTGTCTGTCAACGTCACCCAAGATCATCAGCCTGGTTCGAGCCGAGGGATGAGGGGGAAAAGGGCGGCAGGAAGGTTGAAGTCGAGATGGCCTCGACCGCAATAGACTCGGACGACGAAGAATGTGGTGCCATGTTTGTCTTTGCCCCTGAACTAGCCACCCCGAGCTAGGGTTTGGGGTTTGCCTATCTAAACCTTCTAATAAGGAACAAAGAAAAAATGCCAACACCTTGATTCTTGATTGGCCGTACCCCGCACTCACTGGGGAGTCCACGCCGGGAGGGCAAATGAAGTTGCTCCACGACGACCTTGGGTTTCTTGTTCCGTTTGACTGGGATCTGCAATGCATAGTTGGATAATGTCCGGCGGCTGCAACTGAGAGAGTTAGACGAGAGCGGGAGTGTCAGAGAAGAAATGATAGGTGGGGCATCCCGGCTTGGGTGAGCAAAACCCGACAGGATTGTCGAGTGTAATATTACATCTCGGCCATCCGAGTTGGATAAACTAGCACACGGTTCGGAAGAGCAGAGGGGAGGGAGAAGAACCACCAGAAACGCCATAAACACCAAGTATTCATAGAGTCAAAAACAATCAATGGAGGATACGAGGGAGGAGAGGGAGTCGTGAGAAGTCAGTCATCCCTTGGTCATGGGCCGTTGCCTCGATCAAGAGCACGACCCCACAAGTGGTCCCCTTACATTTAACGGCAGCAACCACTCCACAGACATGACATAACCCGGTAGGGCTACGTCCCAGATAATTTCTTGGAAACGATGAGATGCTTGGTTGTGATGACAGGGGAGGGGGTTAGGGCACGCGTCCGCGGTACTGGGCCAACCTGCACGCGCAATGCGATACCGGCACATCAGAGCTGAAAACCTGATCGAACGTTGTTGACGTTGGGGGAGCGTGCTAAGGGAAGGGCGTCCCCAAAACCCTCTCCCCGGTCCTATAAGATTTCAAGGAGGACTACTACGTAGTAGTCTTCCGCAGGTGCCGTCCTGCAAGGCCCAAAGGGCGGCGAAATGGTGAGACCCCGATATGTCCGTCTAATAGCGTTGATGTGGAGACCTGCATGCGGGAGATCATCGCTCGTGTCATCTTTAATACCGCACCGGTGGAATCTCCCGACCTTAGAGGGACTGTCGAGGCAGGCAGGCAAACAGGAAATGCTGCATATATAAACTTGCCAACGTGGTTGCTCTGCTTCCGCTTGCGTTTCCCTCTCTCTTCGACCCAAGGCACACACACTCATTCCTCCGATCTTGAGCATCCGTCACTCCTTTTTTACACACTCAACGGTTTACTTTATCGACGCCTTGGCAGGTTCCATCTGCCCGTTCACTTTTTTTTTCAATATTTTTTTCTTCAAAAAAGTCCAGACAATCCCGGTGATTCCAGTCCACTTTCAGAAATAACCAGACCGTCAAAATGCGTTTCTCCGCTGTTGCTGTTGCCGCTCTTGCAGCCCAGGCCGCTGCCTGGAGACCCGGCCGTCCCGCCGGATCCTGGGGTTGGGGTGGCTATCCCGGCAACGGGGGCGCCGTGACCACCATCACCGTTCCCGCTCCCACCGGCGGCCCCTCCGCACCGGCTGTCACTCCGGCTCCCGGCGAAGCCCCCGTTGAGCAAAATCCCGCCCCCGTCTCCACGACCGCCGCCTCCAGCGGCTCCCCCGGCTCCTCCGGTCTGACCGCCGACCAGAAGGCCGCCTTCGACGCCCACAACTCCGCCCGCAGCGAGGTCGGCGTCTCGCCCCTCGAGTGGGACGACTCCCTCGCCGCCGACGCCCAGGAGTGGGCCACCCACCTGCTCTCCCTCGGCTCCCTGACGCACTCGCAGACCGCCAACCAGGGCGAGAACCTGTACATGCAGAGCAATGAGGACAGCCCCAACGTCAACGCTGCCAACGCCTGGATCGCGGAGAAGACGAAGTACAACGGGGAGACCATCAGCGAAAGCAACTACGGAGGCTTCGGCCACTACACCCAGATCGTCTGGAAGAGCACTACCAAGGTCGGCCTGGCGGTCGCCTCCAACTCCCAGGGCACCTACGTCGTCGCGCGCTACTCGCCCCCTGGCAACTAGTAAGTCTCGGAATCATGCATCCCGCTCTTGCTATGGAAAAGCTGACCAGCCACGCAGCATCGGCCAGAAGCCTTACTAGGCATCGACTCAAGGCGGAAACTCACCGGCACGTCTTTGTAAATGAAAGCAGATTAGACAGCCACAACATGGCATGGGACCTGTTCTGGTAACTTGGCTGGATCGAACACACAAACCTTTTATTCTCCCTTTTTTTTACATTCTTGCACAATTTTTTATATCCGGACCGAGATTCTTCTTTTCCCGCAACTAGACTTCAGAAGGCTTTGGATCAGCAGGTTGGGGATGGCAGAAGCGGATAGGTCATGGGTCTTCTTACTCTGCCGCGACTTTGAGCGGGTTTCCATGAATGACCACATAACGAGACATAGCGAAATAGCTCATGATGCCTTACTATCTGCCCCTGGTGATGTTTTAAATATTTCCCGCGCAATCTCGGGGAACAAGCTGTGATATCATATGATCGCCAACCCTTTTGAGCCTCTGGTCGTGCCTTGCCATATCTGTTATAGTGAATGGATGGTCTCGATTTTTGTGGTGGTATGTATAAGGATGTGTGTGGGCCGAGCTTATACTGGTTGTAACGTGAAGCCGTTTGGCTCTCTTGGTCTCACAGAGCTACAAAATTGTCCTGTCACTTACCATCTGCACTATCACTTCCGGCACATGATAAGGAAAGGATTATGTCGCATTCGAACTCAATTTCTGCCTCGGACTGCCTTCTCATGGCACTTAATGATCAAGCCGTGATCTTATGAAACAGGCAAGGCTGGTTTTCGGGATGGTTTGCCTGCCTTCTCCCTCGTTCATCTCGCAACCTCCTTACCGCCGTCACGCTCTCGGCGAAGGAGGCAAACCACCTTGGATCCTGTGTGCGTTTCGCCATTCTCCACCTGTTCGGGAATAGCATGCTATCCTTTGTCCTAACGTGGGCCACCACATCAGAGCTTCCATTCTTCTTCTAGAAAGGATGATTACCAAACCGCCAGAAAGGCTTCTTCGGCCAATGCCACTTTACTACTATAGCAGCCCTTGTTCCAAATGACTTTTTAAGTCCGGCGTCGGCCATTGGTGCATATGTGTTGGAACAACTGGCTCACATGATGGTTTAGGGGTCTAGCCTGACACTGATTCCGAATCTGTAACACACAGGCTTCGTCTTCCTGGCTACAACTGCCCTGCTTCGTTACGGCCAAGATGCACTTGTCTGACACTTATCCAACCATAAGACGTGATGCCCTTGGAAACACGGCTTGCCGAATCTACACCTTCATTTCTCGTCCATACCCAAAAGCAAACACATTAGCTCTCATATATCTCTGAACAAGATGTCGGTTTCCCTCACCCATCCAGAGACTTCGCGTGCCGACCACTCGCGTTGAAAGCCTGGTGCCAACCTGCCCATCAAGATTCTCATTCGCACCGGGGACGAGGTTACCGCGAAAGCAGAACACGATGCCCTCGTGGACCGCGAGAGGCGGATAATCTACCCCTCCAGCGCGGTAGGTGACACTGAGTTATTAGGCCTTCGCCCTTTAGGGGCTCGAGAGTGAGGAACCCTCTTGAGGTGATTCTAGGCCCCTCGGACGCTTCACTCTCTTGTGCTCGATCTCTCGAGTCAACAGGACAGCACACGAGATGATCTGTCGTCGCTTTCCTCTGATTGGGACCGTGGGCCAAAAGGATTGATTACTCTGAAGGCCCACGCAATTTCACTTGGTTTTGCCCTAAACCAGATGTATCTGTCCTCGATTTGATGAATAACCTCACACGCGTCGAGGTTGTCGCGCTCCGTGGTCGATCGTCATTGCGACGTGTGAGTCCCCGACGGTTTCGGCTCAGTTTGAGCTTTCCCAACCCTCGGAGTCTTGTCTTCGCGCGACGTCCGCAGACCCCGCCAGCCCTTTCCGCATCGCCAGCTACGGAGCGGACGCGTGCCTGTCGACGTTCATCTTTCGCTCAAGATTTGGGTAGAAAAGAAAAGGGGGCATGCCTTGAATGAAGAGCGATGGCGGCCGCTTTGGGGACGGGAGAGTTCGGATTCTGGTCAAGGACACATCACAATCTGACGGGAGGTATCTTGCTTTCGAGTCCTCGAGAGCACCGGCAGGTCTACGCATGTGCTTTCTTGATGATGCTTGTTGAAGATGCCGGCCGGTAGGTCCGGGTCCGAAGCACGTTTCAATGAACTGTCGATCGTCCCTCATGTTTGCATTTTTGTCTTCTTCTCTTGTGTACAGTCTGGATTACCCAAGCATTAGGAGGTCCAATGTGCGAGGTTCGAGCAGTCTGGTCGCCCGCCATTCGCCGAAGCAGAATCGTGACGAAAGCCGAAGCCAAGACTGGTCCTCTCCTACCACGATAAGAAAGGTGGTATAGTGCGTTTGGGCAGTCAATGACACCACGCGCGACTTCGGCCAAGATTCCTAGATGATGAACGTATGTGCAGGGGAATGAATTGTTTGTTATTATATTTTGGTATGTCGGCAACCGGCAAGCCTGCCATGCCATGGTATGGTACATCGTTGAGTGGAAACAGGTATAAGACAAGCCAAGAAGGTTCCGTTTCCCAGTGGATTTCGTCTCATCTTACACTTCTCGCGCGCGCACGCGCGCACGTCCGCCATCATACATCGTTGAAGCCTCTCCTCCCAGATTTTTGATCCTTGGTTTCGTTCTTTATGTGGTTTGGGTCACGGTCGCCCCAATCTTAGGCGCTGACGAAGCCCTTGACGTTGTTCAACCACCGGACGTACTCGCGCTGCTCCTTGACGTCAATGTAATCGGGCGCGAAGACGGCCAGAGCCTGGGTGATGCCGCGCTCTTCGAGGTAGCGCTCCATCAGGATCTGGAGGTCCTCATCGAGACTGCCGAAGGGGGGTCCCGGGTAGACGTCGCTGCGGGCATGGGCGACCTCAGCGTTGGCGGCGTGGGCGAGCTTGCCGTCCTCGTAGTAGAACATGTTGTCAACAACGATGGCGCCGTCCTGGGCGGTGGCGTCGATGTTCAGCGCGCCAGGGGTCTTGCCGGGCTTCTCCACGACGATGCTCAGGCGGCAAGGGGGGGCGGCCTCATCGAGGTCGCCCTCCTCCTCAAGCTGCTCCTCGGCGTTGGCGGAGCGGGCGCCGCCGGATGCCTGGACGCCGCTCTGCTTGTTGGAGTTCTGGATGTCGGAGTCGAACTCCTCGTCCTCGAGAGCACGGTCATTCTCGTACATCTCGGGGTCGTAATTGGCGAGGTCGGCGATTGAGAAGGTAATGGTGATCCTAGATCGTTTTTTTGTAAGCCAACTGTCTTTGGAACGGTCCACTCAAGTAATCAAGACTCACTTCTCCTCTCCAAAGTTGCGCGTCAGCTTGACTTCCTCCTGGCCGGGGATGTCGTGGAGCTCGAAAGGGCTGTTGTCGATGAAGTCCTTGACGCTCGCGGGGAGCTGCTCATTCTGCTTAACCTCCTCCTCGAACTGGAGCTCGCTGTCGAGCTTGGCAACGAGCTCGGCATCGGTCTCGCCAGCAGCCGCTTTTCTGAAGGCGGAGCTGGAGAAGGCGGATGCGCGCTGGGTCTGGACAGCGGCGCTCCATGAAGAGGCCTTGATGAAGGCGCTCGGGCGCGCCGCTGACTGTCTGAAAGAGAGGCGGGTGAGGGTTCTGGGCGCGGAGCGCGCAATGGATCTGATGGAAAGCATTATGGCAGATTCCTGTCGTGACTGTTGAGATGCTAGAAAGAGTTGGACAAGGAGAGACGGAAAAGCTTGTTGGGAAAAAAGGTGGTGGAGAATCGGATCGAAGACAGTAGCAGCAGTAGCTTTGCGGATACGACCTGGAAGCTCCCCCGAAATTTTTTGGCCATCCGACCAGGACCCCGGCATAACCCTTTTCCGACACGGGCTTCACCGCCCGCGGCAAAGTGCACTGTAAACCATCAGAAACGGGGTTAATGGGGGGGGGGGGGGTCCCATGCAAACACTTCTGCAATCCAGGCACAACAAAGAATGTCAACTCCACAGGATCGGCTACCTATCCAGAGATTCTGACCGTTTAAATACAAAAACTAGTCTCCATCGGGCAGTAGATGGGCCCACCAGATTATCATTTGGGATGACATTACTACGACGAATCTACTACGTATGTTCCTGCTGGCTGTCCGTTGACGGCCTCGATATTGACGCCGGGGTAACCAGACCAGCGGTTCCAAATCATCGCCACATCTTGCAGAGGCTTGAGACTCTTTAATGACTCTGCTGGGACTCGAATGGCTGACCCGCAGCCCTGATTCAATTGTCCAACTTTAGACGTGTCCCTCGTATCCTGCCCCATCCCATCATGGACCCCTTCGTCAGCGAAGACTAACGTGCCGTAATACCGGTGACGCACAAGGGATGCTTCGGGTTCTCTCTTTACATTTCCAACAACGATTACTTGTGCTGTTATTGTCACTGCCTATGCCAGTCTCACAACTCCCAAAGCCTCCGCTCTGTTTTGCCAGTACACAGAGCCTCTCCGATATAAGGACCGTGTCATGGTGGTTGCACAGGTTGCAGACGCGGACGTGACTGACGTATTTACACATGTTTCTACTCGTATCAGTTCTTTCATAAAGTAAAGAGGATCCACCAAAGTTGGACTTACTTGGGGAGGACCAAGGAATGGCAGAGCAAGAGGACGATACTTGTATGTTAGCGAGGGGTTTGTCGGATACACCCGCACGACGTTAGACTTTTCGCGAACAACGATGTTGTCTGGCATAACAGGAGTTTCTCACTGGCGATCTCGGCAGATGATATACCCTAGAAGCCAGAGGAATGGCATATCCCTGAGGCTCCCAACGATGCGGCCCATGAAGGGCCCAGCTTAGATTGTGATACCGTCATCATGAGAGCATCCTTCCATTAGGGGTTCGGTATTCCAAACCTTCTAACTGCGACATTCTACAACACCTCCTACTACATCTCTCGCCCCCGAGGCCCATGATCCAGGGGTCGAGCATAGTAAACGGGACCATCTTCACTCTACAGCTTGTTGCCAGAGTGTAACCGTTTCGAGGCTTATCGGAATGATGAATGGGATGGATGTCGGCCGTGCAATGTAGCACCTGGACCCGCCGGGATCTGGAATTCGTTATCGAGGGAAAAGTGACGGGAAGGGCGCGTGTTCCGCTTGACGAACAACGTGGTTCCACTCATCTGGGCTGGAAGGCTTGGGGCAGGTCGATGCATACCGATCATTCAAGACACGGAGAGTTGTAAGTCGACATGAGGTTCGAGACTGAGCTGGGGGTTCGTAAACCAGGCTTCCGGCATCATCGTCACTTGGGTCGTGCAACATGGCACCTCGATGGCTGACGATCGGGAGCAAGAGCATGATGTTATACTACGCTTAACGGTTTTACGCAGCGTACTCGAGGGTTCGCCGACGGCACGTGTCGGGAGTGTTTCAAGCAGGCCACTACGTTGACTCTTTACATGATGCGGCCCAATCCCCGGCATTACATGCTCCCCGTAAGGCTATTGATGCGGCACAATCGCCATGGACGCCACATGCTCGTCAGGCCTGGCGCCTGCTCGACCCCTTTTGTGAGACGGCATGGGACGCAGGTTGTGGTGTAGCCGAACAACCATTGGTTTGATCAGGCGTGTTCGATGCGGGCAGAGGAATCGCCTGCCTTCGTTTTTCGGCCTGTACGGCTGCTGTATGTAACCGGAGAAGATTTGCTGTTGGCCAAGCGAGACTCCCGATACAGCGTATGCTTTGTCTGAGACACCTTCTGCGAGCATCCCTCGCCTCGTACAGCTTTCGCCGTCCTGGAACTTGCACACAGGAAACAGAGCCGATGCAAGCCCCTCCTTTATGCCTTAATCAAATCGCTGGGGGGTTCTCCCCCTCGACCCAGAGCCAGACAGGCCTATTCACGGCCTAATTCAACCTCGTCCGAACGCCAAAAACGCCTCAGAAAAAGCGCCTATTCTCAAGAGCTACCCGTTGGCGGGAAGCTGGACTTCTTGATGTTTCCATCACTTATGATCTTGACCCAGGCGACAGAGGTGAGGTAAGACCATGAGCCCTCCCAGCGATCGAGCAGGAGTGTGTTGGACGCATCCAAGAGATCTGGGAGGTCTGCATTCATGTTAGAAGACAGAAACCAGGGCTAGGGTAGGGGGCGCCATTTGACGGTTACTGACAGAAGCCGATCCTGTACTCCTCTTCCAGGTTTGCGATTTTCTGTTTCAGCAAATCCTCCTTAGGGCTCGCAGGGCGTCCCGGCCGACGGGCCTTCTTGACCTCGGCGTACTCCTCATCATACTGGTGCACAAACCTGGTTGCATGTCAGTATTGGTACGTATGAGCTGTGAGTCTTGGGTTCATGGACGGACTTGTGGATTAGCTCCTGGACAGCGGCCAACTCGAGGGGTTCGGACCCGTTTTCCTGGACAGCCTTTTGAAAGTAACGAGCACGGTCAACTACCAGGCGTCAGTCTTGATCAGTACCGTCATGGTTCTTGGACGCATTCGTTTCGTTCTTACGTAAGGGCTGCTCCTTTCTGTTTCTTGAAGCGTGAAGCTTCTCCAGCTTCTGATCTCTTATCGACGCCTTGTGAAGACGCTTTGAGTCTCGGGAGTACTCATGCAAGGCAAGGTCGTGGCCGTTCCGCTTCTTGGCAATGTGCTTACGGGCTTTTTGTAACGTCGAGGGCATCTTGACAAAGGGCGTGTATAAAACACTAGTGATATGTCCGAAGTGAGGTAGGTATCCAGGGTACGGGACAGTCAAGATTGAGAGGCAGATGAAAATGGCTTTGCTCTATGAGTGTCGGTCTGTGCCCCCCACTAGATGAAAATCCCATCCAGCTCTTTTCTCTGCACTGTGACACACGGACGACATGGCCGCAAAAATAAGAAAAAAAGAAAAGAAAAAAAGAGCGGCGCCCCACTCGACGGAAGGAGGGTCCAATGGTCTTGAGCCAATAAGGAATGCAGTGACGCTGGGTACTTGGATACTTGCTACATACCGTACATGCTCCACCACTTAGGACTCTTGGGTTTTTATGCACTAAGCCACTTTTGGACATAATCTTAGCCCGGGCCTTGCTCAAGCGAGAGAGAGAGAGACAGTCGCGATACGGGCCCTGACGCGATTGTGGTGTGGACACCCGCGTTCCAATTCCAATACCTATACTCCGTAGCAAGGTCGGGTTAGGCCCCTCTTCCCACCCCCGGCGATACACCGTCCGTCCCTTTCCCGTGCAGGAAGCCGTAATTCACTCCACCTGCACACCTTCACTCCTCCGACCTCAACATTGCGGTGAATCTCTGCCGACTTCAATCCCCTCAGTTACCAGCCCTTCCCTTCGTCAAGTGGCAAGCCCAATCAGCCGCCCTTGCACAGCCGGTCCGTCCACTGGTCGCCCCCGTTAGCTTTGTTTACATTTGCCTCCCCAATCACCTGACCTGGCGTTCCGACTCCGCCATCTTCCAACGCGATCCCTCTCTTCACGCGTACTGCCTCTCGACGGATGGACTGAACATTGACCGCACATTGTTTGCCTGGCTGTTTGGCCTGTGAATCGGACCTGAGAGAGACACAGAGAGAGATACCCCCAAGATCTCGAGAATCTCGAAAGGCTTCTGCATTATTCGAGCACTTGCCACTCGGCCCCTTGAGATCAATCATGGGCGTCTCAGGTACTTTGCCCATCCCTTGATTCTGGTCAAACCAACTTTGTTGTTTTTTTTACTCATCGCCGCCATCACAGGCCTTCTCCCTCTTCTCAAGTCCATCCACAGGCCAACCGAGCTGAAGAAGTTCGCCGGCGAGACGCTCGGCGTTGACGCCTATGGATGGCTTCATCGCGGTGCCATCGCCTGTGCCGTTGACTTGGCGAAAGGCAACCCCACCCGCAAGTGAGTGTAACCCTAGCTTTGCGCTTCACCCGGCCCTTTGGAGCCATGCACCCGCTGGTCTGTTTGCGCCGTACCTGACACTGCACCCAGATATGTCGACTTCGCCATACACCGGGTGAGGATGCTCAAGCATTTTGGCGTTACACCTTACTTGGTCTTCGACGGCGACTTCCTTCCCAGCAAAGCCGCCACCGAAGGATCTCGCGCCAAACGCCGCGAGGATAGTAAGAAGTCAGCCATGGAGCTCCTCAGGGCCGGCAAGTCGTCACAGGCAGCCCTCGAGTTTCAGAAGGCTATCGACGTCACACCAGAGATGGCTCGCAATCTCATTGACGAGTTGAAGGAGATGGACCTCCCGTACGTCGTTGCACCGTACGAAGCCGACGCTCAGCTCGTATACCTCGAACGACAAGGCCTCATTGCCGGCGTTCTCTCCGAGGACTCTGATCTCTTGGTTTTCGGGTGCAAGCGCCTTTTGACCAAGCTTGATCAGTACGGAAACTGCATCGAGATCAACCGGAGGGACTTTTGTGCTGTTCGGGAAGTTTCTCTGACGGGATGGACAGACACCGACTTCCGCCGCATGGCCATTCTCAGCGGCTGCGACTACCTTGAGGGCATCAACAACATGGGTCTCAAGACAGCGTACCGCATGATGCGCAAGTACAAAACGCCTGAACGATTAGTCCGGATGATTCAATTCGAGGGGAAGCATCGCGTTTCCGAGAACTACATGTCACGGTTTGCCCAGGCAGAGCTTACCTTCCTCCACCAGAGAGTCTACTGTCCTAAAAAGAAGCAGTTAGTCTGCTTGACGGAACCTGAAGAGGGCAAGGGTGTCGAGGACATGCCGTTCATTGGCGGTCACGTCGAGCCTGACTTGGCCACAGCCATTGCAGTTGGAGACGTCAACCCCATCACCAAGGAGACCATTATCCCTGCGCCCATGCCTGGCTCAAAGATTGATGCCAAGAGGAGACACTCTCAGTCTGCAGAGGCTCTTGCCGCTGTCACTTCAGCCTCGACTCGTACGAGCGCCCCCACAAAGCGCATCGACTCGTACTTCAAGGGTCATCAGCGCATCCCTATGGGCGAAATGGATCGCAATTGCTTTTCGGTCGATCCGGAAAGAGTTGCTGCTCTCACCCACCACGGCCTTGTCCCTCGCGTCTTCCCCTTGCCTAGACCCTATCTTGAGGACACGTCATCATCACAACCAGCAGCCAGCTCCCGCCCAACGCGAACCGCCCGTTCTACGACTTCTCCCCGTCTGACACGCCGACGGACTGAACCCATCCAGAATCTCCTGGAACAGAATGCCCCTGGAAGCTCCGACGAGTCCCGCCGAGTCACGATTGGTGACGCAGCAAATACCCTAGACGGCATTGATGCCCTAATGAGAAGCTGCTCTCAACGACCACCCAAGAAGGTTCGCCTCTGCGCGGACATCGACACCATTGAAACCAAGCCTGAGGAATCCCAAAAGAGCAAGTTCTTCCCCCAAACCGGAAGTAACACCAACAAGAGCAAGAAGGACAGCTTCTTATTTTCAGATGACTCTATTGACGAGGCACTACTTAATCTGCCAGACATTGATGGATGGCATGCCCCGAAGCCGAAGTCGATCGCGGTCTTCGAAGAGAGCCAGAACACAGACACGGGCACGGAGGCGACTACCGGCACGGACAGCCAATTCAGCAAGGACGAGGAAATAGCAACGACGCCGCAGACTGATCTGTCCGAGGCCGAGGACACCGAGCCAAAGAAGCCTGACTCATCGTTACCCGAGAAAACGTTCAGACGCACGTCTTTGCAGCGGTTCGTCTTCAGCTCTCAACCGAGCCCTGCCTCTTCCAGTCAGCCTGATACGCCGTCCACCACCGTCTCCCAGCACTCATCCATCTTCACGCCTTCGACCGGCGCCCCCTCAACCGCACCATCGTCGATCACATTCTCCCCTGGCTCCTTCGTAGCTGGCACTTCTTCTCCCAAGGTCACCCCACTCCTCACCCCGCTCCAGCGCATGGGTTGCCGTGCCCTTCAGCGCAAGAACGCGTCTACTCGCCGGGCCCTGTCTCCCACTAAGGGTCCGATCCAGCGGAGTCCGAAGCGCAGTCCCCGGAAGAGCCGGCTCCTCAAGTCGATGCCCGTCAACCCTTCATTCGTGCCCCTGCCCAAGGTCAATCTGGCCGAGGTTGAGGCGCTGAACGCACCATGCGGAAGCGAAGACCAGATCATCCCCGATAGCGACGGCGAGAATGAAGATGATGTCTTCGCCGGGGGGCTCGGCGCCGCTGACAAGGACTCGCGACCCAAAGCTTTGAACCTATCCCGGTTCGTGTATAACTGAATGATTATCAACAACTACACTGTTTGATGCGATACCCATACACGTTGCGTCATTATTCTGTTCTATTCATTGCGGAAGCAGGCGTTTTAGCAGTTGCGCGCCATTCGAGGTGCACGCACAGGCGTCAGTCGGCAGGCCACAACTCACCAGAGTATGCGACTATGAGGCGTTTAGGTGCCCCAGGAAGATTGGACAAGTCTACGAATGTTCATGGTTTAGGTCGACAACCATACACAACGGCCGCAAGGCCATTGAACATGTATCACTTGCAACCAGGTAGCAGCATTGCGGGGCCAACGACACGAGACTTTTCAAGGGGAATAAAACGGATGGGGCAGCCGGTTTCTTGTATGCATTTCCATAAGCCATGGCGTAGGAGTTTTAGGTAGTGATGATAGGAATATCTCATGGTCGAGAAGCATTTTGTTCACCGAAGGAGTTTCTCATCCCGCCTCTTCGTCCACCAACGATCTGTGCTAGCCAGCGGGCCGGCCAATCCGCCTCCTTGTCTCCAGCCCGGGACGTATGTGTTGAGGTTTCGATGGTGAAGAAGAATGGCCCGAAACCGGCACCCAGACAGACCTTGCGTGAGTGGTTGGTTGGTAAGAGAGATTGAGTTCAACGACAACGCGGCTGCTGGAAGCAAGACGGGGCCGTCTGAACGCACCAACCCTTCTCCTCGCCCCCCTCTATCATAAAAGAGCGAAGAAGGAGAAAAGTAAAATAAAATAAAAAAGGAAAGAAACCACGAAAACTTTCGTCAGACTTCGTCATAGTGCTCGGTGCAGGTCAAGTGCAAACCGCAGTGTCGCGAGTCAGGCACGGTGCATCGGCGGGCTCGACGAAGAAGAGCAAAGCGCCATGAACCCAGGATCGAGTCGGCAGTCCACGAGCGAAACCGTACACATGCAGCAAGCAGGCCATAAAAAACGGTGTTTGAAAACCGAGACATGGTCTCGCCGAAAAGAAAAAAGGCATGATGCATGAAAAAACCCATAGCCGCTGTGCCTGGGACACTCGGCGTGTAACCTGAAGACCTATAACATACACAATGCTCATGATGCGCTGTTGTTTCTCGCCCTACCTCCCATAATGCCGTTCCCGGCAACCCAATGATAAGTCACGCATCCTCAAGTGAGATGCAACGCTCCGTCCTCTTCTACGTGAACAAACTATTTGCCATATCCCACCTCTGTGTCCTGGCCATTCCTTCACTGAAAGCCAGTTTCGTTAACAGGTACAGAGATCGTTATGGTGACTATCTCTGCTACATGCAAGCGGGACAACGTGAGAAAGAAACTGGGCCGATTGGCATACTCGTTGCCAATGCCTTATAGAAGCTGCACACCGCTCTCATCGCACGCAAGCTTCTCTCATTGGCGGCTGCTGCTGGTGGCGGCTGCTAGCGAGGGGCCGTGTAAATCGACATTGAAAGTCCACCGTCCTGAAAACGTTAGTTTAAGAAGCCCCAATAGATGGAGGAGAGGGGTTAGGAGGGCCAAGATGACATACCGTTGGCGAGGTTATCTGCGGTGTCTTCGAGCAAGATGATGCGACGCTTCTTGCAATACGAAGTCTTGTCCATGATGTCCACCTTTAGCTTCTTGTCACAGAGCTCCGTCACAGGCTTCTCGAACATCTCCGACAAAGCCTCTACGGCCATCTCAAGATCCTTCTGGTTGTCTTCGAAGATCTCGGTCAGGTTGTTCCGCGCCAGGTAGAAGGCAAAGGCGTAGGTCCACTTAAGAGTTTGCCGGCATGTTTGAAGGGTCTGCGAAGCTTGGTTGAGGTACTGCACCTCGATCCATGACATGCCCGAGGCGGTCTGGAGTTGCACCATCTTCTTCTCCGTCTTGTGATATATGTCCTTGTCCAGCTTAGCAGACTGCTCATGGTTGGCGTAGCGGTTGTAGTAGTGCAGATAGCGCTCCAGTGAGATGCGCGACTTGGCTTGCGCGTCGCGGGCCTCGGTGCCGCTCTTCTCCTCGAAACGGTTGCAGTTGTACCAACTGGTTCCGTGCTCTGACCAAAGTCCCATACACATCCAGCAGAATTCATGCTTGCACTTGCGGCACGTCATGTGGTTGCAGCCACCATTCTTCTCGATTGTCGAGTTGCATTTGGGGCACTCTTTAGTGTTGGCCGAGATCCAGTTAGCAGTCTCCGAGTCATCAGCGCACTTCTTGAGCCATCTTTTGACAAGCTCGCACGGTGCCGGTTGGTGATCGTTGAGGATGCAGCCGAAGCAAAAGCGATGCCCGCAGCCACAAGCAACTGTGGGGACGATCCTGTCCAGATCCTTCTTCTTGATGCCGCACTCGATGGCGTTGGGGCAATCTGGAGCCGGGCACCATTTGAGTGTATCCTTATCCTCCACGTATGTCCGGTTGAGCAGCTCGTTGTACCGTGAGTTTAGGTCCGAGGCAACGAGCAGGTCTAGGGACTTTGAGTCGATGATGCGGCCGCATCCCTCGGCAGGGCACTGGATACGGGCAGCCTCGCCCTCTTCGCGGATCTTCTGGGTGAGGTAGTGACGGTAGCAGTCAACGCAGTAGCGGTGGCCACACTTGAGGGAGAAGGTCTGGAGGCCGTCCTCGTCCTCGCAGCAGATGTCGCACATGAAGCCTGGGATGGCCTCGAGTTTGGGGGGACCGGTGACATTGGAGCCAAGGCCTGCTGCCTCGAGGACTTTGTTGGGGGCGTCCATGTAATCTTCGATAAGACGCTCTTTGTTCCATCTAAAGTGCCGCAACAATATCGCGACGTCTTCCTTTCGGATATTGAGAATCATGTTGACTTCGTCGATCATGTCATCTTGCTGACGTTGGATGTCCTTGGGCTCGTATACCTTGAAAGAGATGTCGTAGGCAACCTTCTTCTTCATGTCCGAGTCTTTGATCATGCCCAAGTCCGCGTCTGGCTCGTCATCAAAGTCGTCCTCGTCAAAGTCTGTAGAAGAAGTAGAAGGGTTAGCTTGTGGTAGGAGAGCAGGCAAGGCAGGGCGCCTTGGTGGCAGGGGGGGAGGCATACCGTCAGGACCAGACATGTCTTCGCCGCTGTCATCCTGCATGATCTCGTCCTCGCTCGAGAGAGCCGACATGAAGTCTTCCTCGGAATCCATGCCGTTGCTCGCGGTGGTAACAGGGGTCGGGGGAGCGTCCGGTTTGGCAGCTGAGGCTATCCTCTTTTTCGGCAAGATGTCTTGAGTGTTGGAGGATATCGTCGCCTCAGCGGCCTTTCGCTTCCGCGTGGTGGGAGGAATGGTGCCGACTGCAGATGGAGGCGAGGGAAGGGTTTCCTCCGGTGGAAACGACGAAGGGTAATGAGGAGTGCGGGAGGTCGGTGGTGGGAATGAAGATCAAATCCAGGCACTCGGAAGGGAGGGGGTTTCGCTGTGTCAGTCGGTCGTGGAGGGGGGGGGGGTCGAGTCACTCTGGAAATGGTGGAGAGGAGGGGCTTGACAAGTTAGTTGCAGGCTGCGATGCTCCAAGGCTGAGGCCGCAATCAGGTACAAGGAATAGATGGGGCGGGTTAGTCGGCAAGGTCGAGATTGGTAGTGGGTGAGTAGCAGAGAAAAGGCAGTAAGTAGTGCAGTGCAGTGCAGTGCAGTGCAGTGTAGTCTAGTGTAGGTAGGTAGTCGGTCGGCGAGATTAGTCAGAGAATGAAGGGGAAGGACCTCGGTCTGTTGCCTGCGGTGTAGAAGGCGAAGACGGCGGTGATTTTGGGGGGGAGGGGTGGTCGTGGTTGGTTAGCACAGGTAGGTAGGTAGTAGGAAATAGTGTGGAAGTGAGATTCGCTGGTGAGCGAGGGCGGGCACGAGTGCGGGCGGGAGGGCGGGATGTGTGTGAGATAACGACTGGGTACCTATGGTTAGGTACCTAGGTACCTAGTGTTGACTGACTATTCGAATGAGCGGGCGCGGGGGGAGGAGGAGGAGGACTGACTGACGCTGACGGGCTAGCAGCAATTAATGACGGAAGTCTTGTTGGTTGGTTGCGCGGAAGAGGTCGAGTGCGACCTGTGACTTGGTGGACATGCATGCGAAACCCCATGTACCTCGACAGGGGGACACCGACAAACTGCATAGGCACAGGGCGGAGTCGTTGACTGAAGGGGCTCTTCCGCAAGCAGACTATCGGCATTACGTGCCAACGGTATTACTCCTACTACCTACTACTACGCATGTAGTTTACATTGGGTGATTAGGCAGGCAGTCAAAATATTGGACGTCGTACACTGAAGACCTCTCCCCTGTTCTCTTGGCCTCTCAAGACGTAACTCAGAACCGGGGTCGACGATCGCAAACTTCCAGGGGGGAGGGGGACAGGAGTGAGATCAGGTCACTGGGCCACATCGGATTCTGTTTTGCGCCATCTACACCATGCGTAAGGGGGTTAATCATACCGAGCAGGAATTAAGGAGACCGACGGCAAGGCAAGGCATTGGTATGGCACAGCACGGCACAGCACAGCACAGCACAGCACAGCACAGCACAGCACAGCACGGAGCAGAGCTTTGTCATGAGCCACGGTCTTGGGCTCTCCCCGTGCCAGCGTCGTCATTGCAAACTATCCGTACCTAGGTAGGCACTGAACAGTGACCGTGTCCTACTACGAGCAGGTGAGTGGCTACCTCACTATGTACCTACCTCTTCGTTTTGGCCCTCGCAGCCTAACTCCCTACCCTTGCTCAGGGCTCTGGCTGGCCGTGTCGTCTGTCTGTCCGTCCGTCTGTCTGTCCGTACTTCTGTCTGTCTGTACGTCTGTTTGCTTAACCGGACTGGCTTGGGCGAAGGGTGGGTTGGGTGCCGTGAGTTGGTCGGGCGCATGACGCTGGGCGACTCACACACCTGCCCTGAGCGCCACTCGCTGTCGCTCGCTCGATAAGCAGGGTAATGGGTGATGGTGGTGGTGATGGTGGGGTGCCTGTCGGGAATTCCTTGATCTAGGTGGGGTGGTGGCGCAACCTTTCGTTAGTCATCTGGGTTTATCGATAAGCCGCCACACCCCATTGCGTGCCACCTGTTTCTCTACTACGCCGCCTTTGCATTTGTCACGTTGTCAAGCTGTCAGGCGGGAGCGGCCCGGCACCAAGGGGCTCCGATATCGCTGCCCACAAATATTCCGGGTCAGCCAGCTACACCGGTAAGCTTTCGTCCCGTCTGGACCACGAGGTCGTTTCCTCAACAGCTGATGTGTGCAGACGTTATACCCCATGCAATCAACGAGTGGCTCGGCTCGGCGCTCCCTGAAAGTGCCAATCCCTAGAATGGTGATTTGCCGTCTTCCGTCTTGCGCCAAATAACTCAGGTATATTTAATGTTTGCCTATATCTCGGCGTCTGGCTTCTTCTTCGTCATCATCCTACATCCCACTCATGCCTTCATACATGACTCTGAAATCCAATGTCTTCCTAGCTATTCATCCAACCTGCTCCAAGGCGACATCATCCGCCTAACCCAGGACCTTGTCGGCCAAGGAGACTGGTGAAACTTGTTAGCCCCATCCTGTTGTCATATGCAGCGGAACATATCTCACCCTTAGTGCCAATGTTGTCGGGCTCGACGTGGGCCTCCTTGACCTTGCCGTTCTCGATAACAAGGGCGTAACGCTTGCTGCGGTCGTTTCCGAAAATGGCTTTGCTGTCGAAGTCGACCTCGAGCGCCTTGGTGAACTCGCCGGCGGGGTCACCCAGGAATCGAATCTATAGCCGCGTTAGCTACCCATTGTGCCCTCAATCATATCAACAATGGGTCGACCTACGCCAGTCTGGCCAGCGGGGTCCAATTGATCAGCCCAAGCTTTCATCCTGTTGAGTCGTCAGTATCGTAGAATTTCCCTCTCATGCAATCCATCAGGAGCGACCTACACAAAGGGGTCGTTGACGGATACGACAAACACGGCGCCCTGCTCCTTGAGCTTGGGGTGGTTGATGTACGAGGGGATGTGGCTTGCCGAGCACGCGGGCGAGAAGGCAGCGGGGACACCGATGATGAGGCCGTTGGAGACCTTGGCAAACTCTTCGGCTAAGTTGACCTTGTTCCCAGGGGAATTCTCCACAAGCACATCGAGGTTGGGCACGGCATCGCCCGTCTTTACCAAGGCGCGGGGCGTTGAGTGGAAAGCCCTGGCAGGAACGGCGGGACGCGCGAGAGCGACTCTTCTTGCTGCGAATCGGAAAGCCATTGTTGTCAGTTGTAGGAAGTATCGGGGAAGGGTGTGGTTATGCGAATCAATTGGCGACGTTGAAGGTTCGCGATGGTGATGGGAGACGGAGTACGATGTCGGATGCAATGTTGTCCTTTTGGGGGGAAAGTAAACGGCTGGGGGGGGGGGGGGGGGGGGGGGGGGGGTGATGGGGGGGGGGGGGGGGGGGGGGGGGGGGGGGGGGGGGGGGGGGGGGGGGGGGGGGGGGGGGGGGGGGGTTTGGAGGAAGCTCGGGGAGCTCCCTCGAGCTGAAAGCTTAGGAGGGGCCCGCGCCCGCGCCCACCCACTCACCAGTTGAGGTTGGGACATTCGCTTGGCTGATATCGCAATTTATTATGACATCAGACTAGCGTCTCTAGGCGCAAACAACCACCCCTGGAGCTATTGCAACAATCTCCGTTTGAAGCACCACTTGCAGGGTTATCTGTACCTTAGTATGTACGCATACCACGAAAATACATAGGAGCAAGCCTCCTCTTTCTTTTTCGGCTCATCAAAGTCCTGGTTCTCCTGTTCACTTCATCACAGTTGAGATGAGATGCATGCTTCGGTTGGACATCTCGTCGTACTGTAGGCAGGCACTAACTAGGGTATCATTGATTAACGAGGGCACTTCAAGCGTTGCTTGCGCCCTCGCGTCGCTATATATATACATCTCTCTCTCTCTCTCTCTCTCTCTCTTAATCGCCATTCATCTTCGTCCGCCATTCGTCCCCGATAAGACTACTCGCCAATCTTCAATTCCTGCCTCAAACTCCCATCAGCTGCTGGTTCGCCGACACTGTACCTCTCGGTTGCGAGACTGTCCGCTATTAGCATTGACACCCGGTGCGGAAAGGAAAACGTGTCTATCAAGCAGGAAACAAACCTCCAAGTCAAATTCCCGGTACAAATCGTCTTGAGCGTTGCAGCGATCTGCCGTGTTTTGTCGCCGTCTGCCTGGCTCTGGTTGATCAACCTTCGCTCGCAGACGTCGAATTGCCTAACGGCCTTCTCGATGTCATCGACCACCTCTCCGACCACTGCCTCCATATCATCGTCCGGGTTGTTCCAGAGGCGGACCGGCACCGCGCTGAGAGTTCGTCCTTTGCGCTGCATAAGTTGTCAGTCGTCGCCACCATAGGCAAGACATGGGAGTTCGTTCTTACCAGCTCTTTTCGCAGCGAAAGCAGGTCGTTCGTCCTATCATGCCACTGTTAGCTCCTTGTTCATTCCAATCCGAGATTCCTGGGTGACGGACAGGCCAACAATGACGGCGACCGACTGCACCATCATCTTGAACGGGTGCGAGTTAAAGACGGTTGACGGCCATTTCAGCCCTGAGGCGAACCTTCTCCCGTCAGCACATCCCTCATCTCATGCTAACATCAACTCGACACTCACTCTGCTAACGCGCAAAGAGGGCCTGTGCCCGCCGTCTTCTTACGAAGCATGTCATACTTGAGGTCCGTCGGCACCTCACCACTGTCGATGTAGCGCATCTCCTGGACCGTTGAATCGATGTACTCAAAGAGGCTAGCCTTCAGCTTCCGTCGCTGATCTGGAATAGCTTGTCAGCTCGCAGTCCCCGCGCCGACGAGCCCGCTCGCCGCTGCTCACCTTTTTCGTACTGCTGGCATATCATCTTCGCAACTGGCTGGAAATCCGAGATGACAGGTGTCATTGCCGGCTCCATCGGCCCCTCTGAGAGTTGGAGGCATTGCGCAATGTACTCTTTGGCGTTGCTGCGAAACTCCTTCGCCTTGGCTTGGCTTTTATACTCCAGGGCCTCGATGTAGTCATCGAGCCTACCTTGCCAGAGTATCATCAACGTCAACGTGCCGAGCTTTCCTTTTGATACGTTTGGCCAGAGGCTGTTTGCGCCGCCGTCAGAACGAGCTGTTCAAGCGGCCTCTCTCTTTCTCTCTCTCTTCTTCTTCTTTTTTATTTGCGAAAGCAAAACTTACCTGGACGCAAGCAACGTCGGGTTAGCCTCCCTCACGTACGCTACATCCTGTGCAGGACCACTGCTGCACGACGCCATCAGTTCAACGAAAACACCTCGCAAAGGGCCAACGCAACTCACTCCTTGTCCAGAAGGCCATTGATCAACACCTCAATGTCGGGGGCGTGGACGTTCATCCCGGAAGGCCAGTGGCTGAGCATCCGGCGCAGGTCAGGGATGACCATCACCCGGCCGTTGAGCTGGTTCGCCAGCTGGGCGCTCTCGCTCTGCGTCACCGCCATCTCTTACATTCAGTCGCCTTGCTGCGATTCGGAGGAGACTTGTTCGGAAAACAAGTTGTTGTTCCTCACAGATGTCGAGTCTGCGGTTGCGGTTGAGGGCGCCCTTGCGGTTCGTTCTGCAAAGACCGTGTGCGCGTGGTCAGTGTGGAGACGCTCCAAGATTAAGTCAATGCTACGCAACAACGGGTGGGGTAGCTTGATATAGGAAATCCAGAGAGTGTGGTGGCTTGATCACTTTCCATCGGGTTTATGCGGGTGAATCAATCCATGACAGGCCCCAGAACAAGACCCTCTTCCCCCCTAACCAATCTTAAAGGCTCGACAATCGTCCAACTTCTTTGAGCGGGGCGCGGGGTCACCCGCGCGTGGCGGGAATCCGCAAGGGTTTGGGAGTCGTCTATCACTCAATGGATGTTTGAAACGAGCTCACTAGCCCCGGTATCGTCACCGAATAACGGGGAGGGGGGGGGGTGGATGCCGCCATGGTAACTTGGCAAACACATTTGTACTCGAGATTGGGCGGGCGATACGGGGTGTCAGGCATCGCAAGTCAAGCGGTGATACAACACCAAAGTGGCATCCATGTAACCGTGTCCCCAAGAAACCAATCGCAACTATCAAAAGCCGGACAAGGTTTGGGCCAAGTCCACGCAGCAACCCCACGTCATCTCGAGAAAAAAATGAATGCGTCCTCATCGCCGCATCTGCTTCCATGGTGTGTGATGCGATACTTTTTTGTTAGCGTGTTTGAGACCTGCGTAGAAAGCCTACGAAGGAGGCTTCAAAGTTGTGTGCGGTCAAGTAGCCCGAGAGCGCGGCTTCTGCATTCGTGTTGCAGTGTTTCTTTATCAACCTGCAAGTGGACTCATCAAGGGAGACATGTTGATACATTTTACCTAACTATATACTCTTGGTGATCTGACAAGAGAGCGGTACGATTCACTCATTGTGCGGAAATGCGTGAATCCAAGAAGCGGTTTGCTGATGTTACCTAGCACAACTCAACCCGAATAGCTCTGCCGTACTGCGTTCTTTCACTGCCACGATCTTCATAATGCGCGCTTTGCCCAGCCAACCAACTAATAGGGCATCCCTCAATGTCCTTGCGCCTGTTTGTATCCCGAGTCACAAATAAAACCTGTCTGCAGGTTATTGGTAGCAGTGAGTGATGCATCCAGCCCTTGGCACTTCTATTAAGCTTCGATGCTAGTGCAGGTGAATGAATCACTGAATGAATCACTACCTCAGTCAACTGTTGCTAGTCAGAATAGGGTGATGAGATGTGTTTACTTCTTACGTTTCCTGAGGTCTTCCAAGCCTTGTAAGTGGTGAAGCATGTCGACAGCCTCAACATCTCACCGACCGCACCGTTTGATAAGAACCTGCAAGCCAGATGTCTGACTCGGGGTCTATTTTCAAGCAGACATGCGTACAGCTTTATGCTGTCACTCGACCCCACTAGCTGCGTTGCATTCGATTTTGGTCAGCAGCTGTGTCTTGCTCCGTGGTCGTAGTGGATACGAATCATACTATGTACAACACTTGCCCCATCTCGGAGGGTCAATATCTCAAGAACCGTGCTCGGCAAGCTGTTAACCGTATTCAAAGGCCGTTTCAGTACATATCTGCCGGCGTTCCCCTTGGAAATGCCCTCTTCTCCTCGCCTAGGAAGCCTCACGTCCGCAGATCGCCTCGGACCACCGGCAATGCAAGCACAGCCCCTCGTGACCTGTCAACCTAAGAGACTTGAACATCAAGCTCTTATATATGGGTCACTAGAAGGCATGTAGAGCCATCGATGTTCGAACCAAAAAAAAAACCGTCCCCCCCTGCTGAACCCAATCCCTTAGTCTAAATTTGCTCGCAGAAAGTCGAGCCATCGAGCCCACGTTACGTATTGTATGACAAGCTCTTTAAACCAGGCTGGTTATCTCCAAGCATAGAATCCTAATGATATTTCTCATTCGGGTATCTGTAGTCTCCAAGCCGCGCGCGGGCACCAACAAACACGCACTCATCGTTGCATGAATTTCCGACAACCCGGTCGTATTGCCCAGTGGCCCGGGTAGTCTACGTCTACGTAAGTCTATATACCTGGAACAACTTTGTTATCGTGCTTTACCGCTTCGCGCATATTAGGGCCCGGATCGTCATGGATTAGCGCCGCTGCTCTCTGAAAGGGTTTGGCGGCTCGCAGACAGCGTACATGATTCACTGCCCTCGTCTCCTGCCCCTTCTCTTTCGTCTAACTGGCAATTTAGTTTCTGCATCATCGATCTCATCATCTCTCCCAGAGCGGATAAGACAACGAACAAGACAGAAATCATACCACATACTATGGAAGAGCCTTAGGCCTTGATACATTCGTCGTGGTGTCGGGGACGGCAGAATGAGTGAGCCCTCCTATCTCGAAACAGGGAATGCTCCAAGCCCACGGAGGGAGGAAGACAGTCGCTATGTGTCTGTTTTATATCTATAATGATATAATTGACATCTGAGCCTATAGAATGCCGACAAACTAAGCATGCTAGTATTCATTCAAGCCAGGACCCTCATTCTCAGCACCCCATTGCCCATGTTTCCGCCCATCATCAGGTCCCCGTCAACTCCCACCGCGGACCCGAGCCTCCTGGACATCATTGCTTCTTCTGTTTATCAGCTACAAGCGCTTTGATGTATCACAACAAAGAGCTCCGGACAGGTGCAATAAAAACAGTCTGGCAATTTGAAATCCAGAAACGAGACAACGTCCCGTTGGTCCAGAGTCCTGCCACTGGACAGAATCCGCTCCAAGCTCCTTAGCCATTGGGCAAAACAGTCAAGATTCCAACAGTAGCAATGTCCGTCTCGTCGATGAAATCATCTCCACCTCCTCCAAAGGAGCAGAACCCCCCTTCTATCCCCCACCGCAGATTGAGCGATTCAAAGACAAACCTGCTCATTTTCTCCACGCAGGAAAGCCATAGCTATTCCCCTGACGTCTCCGTCTCTGGAATACCAGGCACGACACAGGAGGGTAAAGCCCTCGGCAAAACTGTTGGGGCAGGGTTCCCGTCCTGGCAGAAAGGGTTGTCCGATGGGCTCAGCCTGACCTTCGTTGTCTTGGGACGACCAAGCGCGGCCCTCTCATGTACATGGCAAGGAACGGGCAGCAAACAGCCTACCCTATCTGGAAGCAAGTGAGCCGCGGGTGGACGAGAGAAGCATCAAAGCTGCGCAACCCTAGGGCCTGGTTCTACCTCGCCCCGATCGCCGGCTTTGGCGATACTCGAGGCTCTCGCACCTTTTGACACGCGACTCCCAACTCGACGAAGCAGACGCGACCTGAAAACATTAGATTCATTTGTGGAAGGAGAGACCGAGTCACAGAGCTCTATCTGGATGTTCGAGACGACAAGAGAGAGAAAACGGGAGGGGTTATGGTTACCGTTGGTATCACATTGAGGACAAATCAGGGAAGAAGAAACAGAAATGCCCACATCCCAAGATTTGACAGCGAACCACGTTCAACTCACTCTAGATGAACACGCTGGCATGCGAAGACAGGCAAGATGGCCCGCGCAGAGGAGATGCAGAAGACCAGACTCTCTCTCAACTGCGTGTCTCAAAAAGGAACCGATATCATCGAGAGCAACTGGATTCAACGGAAGCAGAGCTCGACGACTCCCATGGCCCTTGGCTATTTGCACCTGACCAAAACGCCAACGCAACCCCCCGTCCCCCTCCCCTTCCTTTCTTCTTGGTCTCGAGATTCCGTCGAACCCAATCACTCCGTGGCCAATCAAGCCTTTGTCTGCCTCTCTTCACTCCAGCCCGCCTCACAAGAGCGCATGGGAACCCCCCCCTAAAAACTAAGATTGACAAAACGCACACAAGATCTCATATCTTGGAGACCTCCTGTTTCGAAAGCCGACGCGGACCGAGACCACCCACGCTCTCTCCGCCCGACGCCAGGTCTCAATAGCCTCAAGCCCCCGTCTTTCGGATCGACTTTGGCGAGCCGAGACTCGAACTTCGGTCGGACCAGAGGGCTTGTAGTTTTTCCCCTTGTCCGGTGTGCCCTGTGACCGCCCCCCCCCCCCCCTCAAGTCACTGAAAAACTGGGTTGGATCTGATCCATCTCCAGCAGCAGCCGCACGGATCTTGTCCTCGCAAAACAGCGATGCCCGTCGAGAAGACCTTCGCTCCCTCCTCCTTCCCCTGGCCCTGTCCCGGTCTGTCTTCGCTCCTGTGGGACAAAGTATCAGTCCGCCGGTGCTTTAGCATGGAGAACCCCGTCGTGACCTCTCTTTGGGAAACGCCGGAGGTAGGAGGAAGCGTGCTTTTTTTTTTCGATCTTATTTTGTTTTTATTTTATCATTCTACTGGGCAGCGATGGGCTTGTGGGCGCTCGCTTTGCCAATCTTTCTGCGCCGGAGCCAGTCCCAGGACGAAGCCCACTGCAAGAGAGGGAGAAGAAGGAAGAAAACGCCAAGTGACACTACAGCCTAATGTGAAGGGAAAGAAGCAAAAACTACGCAGTCTTTACAAGCCATAGCAACGAATGTCCTTACGTTTTGACTCTGTCTCGACTTTGGACTGTTCGCTTCGACTGGACCAGCCTTGCCGATCAGCCTGGGGACCCTGGAACAGGTAACGAAACCGCAATCATCGTCATTTCGAGGTACGAATACAAGGCGATACCCCTTCGGATCGCCAGGCACACTGTATTTTCTGTCTATCTACACTGTTCTTTATCTACACTGTCTTGTTTATAGTGTAAACCCCATGGGACAATCACTTTCACCACTATGTTATCGTCCAGCCTGGCCACTATTGGTTTGCCGATAGTATCTCCGAGGAGAATTAGATAGTACAAAAGAAAAGAGAGAGAGAGAGAGAGAGAAATGACTGTTGAGAACCGTGTTCGCCATTATGCTTGCCTTACGCAAGGGCAGGCAGGGAGTGGGTTCCCCCAGCCGTATTCGAACCGACTCCCTTCAGCGTGACCACGCTGAAGGGCATCCAGGTCTAGGACCAATTAGACCATGGGGGTACAATCATCGTCATTTCAACATGGTTTGTCGTTGACGAGCTGCTCTCCGGGGGGGGGGGGGGGGGCAGACCGCCAACTCGGCTCTCCGCCTAGGTTCTTCGACGCCCGCAGCCCACAGCCATCGGGGTCTGACATGAGCTAGCGATAACCTCTCCACTGCGGTAGATGGTGGCCAGCCAGCCAGGGGGAGGGGGGGGAGATGCAGCGGAGCGAGTGAGATCTACCGGTGCAACGCCCGTTCTCCACCGGGAGAGCGAGCATCTGACGGACGTTTTTTACTTCTCAGTAGCGGCACCGAAAAAGGGTTGCAGAACCTCGGGTTTGCCTCAGTTGAGGTGTGGAGGGAGCCCGCCCCCTTGGTTACCTTGTGTTAAGTATCACACCACGCGCCACATTGATTGCCCGTCAAAGCGCGAGACGGCAGCTCTCTTCTCTCTCTCTCTCTCTCTCTCTCTCTCTCTCTCTCTCTCTCTCTCTTCTCATGACCTGATGGGATACGGGCGAACAATGTCTTGTTCTCCACGACAGAGTACAAGAAGACGCGGTGTAAGACGCAGCCCGGCCCATGGCAGACGCAAGATCGGCCCGCGGAGATTAAGGGAGCCCCCTCCCCCGCCCCCCCCTCTCCCCAATCTGCAGGGTCTTCGGGTCGCGGACAGTGACAGCTGTCGGCGAGGGCTTTGACGTCGGACGCCTGCAGGACGTGTTGTGCGACTTGGGCGAGAGTGGCGTTTTTCTGTGTTTTCTGTGTCTCTGTCTCATAAGAGGGGGGAAATGTTCGTGTAGCTCTTGCAAGCAGGCCTGAAACATACTGGTGGCCTCGTCCGACGTCGTGAAGAGCTCGTTTCGTTCCGTGTGCCGGGGGGGGGGACGACGTGATATCCAGCACAAGGTAAGGAAAAACGAAGCTGGCTGGGGCACAGACGATGGGCTTTCCTTGCAAACTGCCTTCCACATGGAGGAAAGAGCTCATCCGGCACCTTTCGACATCATCGACTCGGACCGTGATACCTGATACCGCGTAAGCTCCCCTCAGCCCTGTGTGGCTATCGATAGCCGTGTTGACATGGATCCCCCAAAGGGATCCGTTGGCGATATGGGCGCCCATTCGGGTGATAAGGTGTCTTCAACGGCATCACGATGGCCTAACCTAGAAGGGTCTTCACGACGCTCTCTCACCTCTCTAAGAGACTTGGACGGGAGAAATTGTTCGTTTCATTCCGGGAGTCCCGAGTGGCAGTCATCGACTGGCTACCAGTGGCTGCTGCTACCTCCAGCATGGGGTGTATAATCTCGGTTCAGTGTTTTTGATTCGTGCCGTAAGGTCAGACAGATACTGGGCATCTTGTCACCTTAATTCGCACAGACTGCATTCGTAGCAGTAGAAGATCGCCAGCAACGGCACAGCTGAACTCACTTCTATTGGCTCATTAACGGTGACATGTTCACCGGCTTACTACTAGGCTTTCTGTGCGGGCTAAAACCGTATTTCGGGAGCCGAGTGTGTGTCCGCCCACTTGATATGTCCTAGAGGTTTAAAGAACAGGTGTGCGGAATCTTGCGGGCATCGTATTGAGAACGGAGGCCAGAGAAATTCTTGTTGTCTGTCCACCTGCTAAGGGGAAAATGATAAATAAAAAACGCTTTGCTTGTGACCAAATGACAGTTGAATTGGGCGGTCAAGATCGCTGTCAAGAATAGCAGCGGCGGCAGCGGCGGCGACGCCAATGACGACAAGCCGATGGGCATGATGTAGGCCCAGCCGATTCCACAGCTTAGTTAGTTCCTCTAGATGGGCTCACCGCTGTACACTGGGTACGTCACAGAGAAAACGTTGCATGCAAAGGTGTTGCGCGATGCGTATCTCTAGCGTATTTCTTGCATGTAGCACGCGCAGGCGGAGCAGACAAAAAGGATGTTGTTGAATGTTGGCAGAGCGGTTTTGAATCCGTCGCCGCCCGCGGCGTGTCTAACCGAGTCTTCGGCTCTCTTTGGGGACGAGTCTAAGTATTTTTCGGACAAGGCCAGGAACAACCCGAGCTTGAGGCTAGGAGCTGCCGCAACTGCCAGGGCCGGGTGATCCTTATGAAATCGCCCCCTGTTCTTCCACGTGTCGTGGGCATGTGGAAATGAAAGAGCATGGACCAGCCAAGGGCAGTGCAAGAAGGGGAGGCATTGTCTGTCGTTTTGGTTGGCTTTGTTCCCTTCCAAGCTTATTTGAGAGTGCTGTTTGGTGCCTCAAGAGAAAGCCACGTTGTTTATGGCCCTTGTAATCAGCCCCAAAGTTACTACTTTAGCAGAAGCATCATTTCGCCGGTGGCAGCGAGAACCCCCCCCCCC
>MU846196.1:0-15316 GCA_030867225.1 Colletotrichum caudatum
CCTTCTTCAACTGCCCTCCTATGCTGCCGTCTTCTAGTCTTTAGTTCCACCCGTTATTTCCTTTATCTTTTTCGGCTATACTACGGGCCTCGAACGTGCCTTCTTCTTTCAAGTGCTTGGTCAGGTTAGTGATTTGGGTTCTGCTTTGGATCTTTCTCTTTCTTGTGGGGTTTCCGGCGATATGCACTATGGTAGGTGGTAGATTAATCGGTTATAATTGTTAGGAAAAAGACCTCAACCGGATCTGCCTCGGCGGCAGTATTGAACGAATGCCAAAGCCCGTTGGAAATATGCGCTGTAAGAAATCGCTAGTTACCAAGGTAAAGAAAGCCTTGGCAACTGCATGTCTTAAATGATTATCAATGTGTGTCTCGTAGAATCAGGCTAGGCCTATGTGGGCACAGGGAACAGGATGTTGGTGAACGGCGCCAAGGGCCCGCAATAGGCAGGCGATGGATGTGTTGCGACAAGGAGAGTGCGGATAGAAGAAATGCAAAAAGGAACTGAAAGGGACGAGACTCGAACTCGCGCGGGTTGCCCCACCAGGAAACAGATGTTAAGCTGACCTTAACCTGGCGCCATAACCAACTCGGCCACCCTTCCGTGACTTGATCCTTCGATGAGATGGTCGGGGGGTTCGATTGTACATGTTTGCATGGCGGCGGCTGAGGCCCTCATGTTCTCGGCAGCAGCGTGACGTGGGCGAGTTTTAGGGCTGGCGGGTTGTGTGAAGACGAAAAGAGATCCACCGGCATCGGTGAGTGGGTTTGAGGGCGTCTCCGAGGACCGCCATAGAGATATATGTGCAAAGTATATGCGTTCGCGATGTGCAAACGCATCGTTCCTGAGTGAACCCGAATCCACACCTCACACCTTACACCTTGGACTGTCGGTCCGTCATACAAGCTCCCGGATCCAAACGCCTTGCTGACAAGTTCCTTCCCCCCCCCCCCCCCCGTGCACGGAACCCCGAGCCGTGGGGTTGTGGCGATGCTGGCAACCCGAACCTGGCCGCTGCCCGTCGATGGGCGACTCTCCCTGGAGGTTGGTCTAATATCCCCAGATCATGTAACAGCAGCCAGTTGGAGCCGAGCTAGCAAGAACGCCCAATCTTTAAACTTCCAACCCGACCCTTTGTTCATTCGTTTCCAACGTCTTCCCCTCGTTAGCGGCATTTCCCCCCGGGGAAACGTCGAGGAAACGTCGGCGGCTGAGACAGACCGAACCCGGCCGCTGGTTGCGGCAAAAGGGAGCGCCGCCAACAAGGCGGGAGGGGGGGCCGCCAGACAGCGGGTGAAAGCTTGGCGAAATAGAGCCCCAAACTCTGTTTGCGAGGTACACGAGAAGGGGGACGACGGGGGGGGCGGGGAGGGGGGGCACTTCTGATCATCTCGGTGCTAAGTACTATGTAATCTTGGACCGGGAGATCTGGCCTGGCCTAGCCAGGGCCCGAAGAGAACGTCATTCCGCTACCGAGATGCACAGTTGCCAAAATAAAAGAAACAACCGGAGGAAAACAAGATTGACTATTTCGAATTTGCACCAGCCCACCTCACCCAAAGGCCTAGATTCAATGTTGCTCGATGATCACCGCCGGGGGGAGGGGGTGTGAGGAACGCTGCACAATAAGAAGAAATAAGAGCAGGAGAAAAGAAGAAGAAAAGGAAAAAAAGACCCCCAGTCAAAAACCTTGCGTTCCCACAAGCGACAAGGACGAAAGAGAGCCAAGTTTCTTGGGCAATCAGCCAAGCTACGCTTTGGTTCGCCATGTTCAGCCAGGCGAACATGCGGGATGAAAGACGCACAAAAAATCAGACAAGCCACGAGGGGACCAGAGAGTGCATCAGGGAGCACGAAGAAGAAGAAGAAGAATAATAATAATAATGATAATAATAATAATAAACAAACAAAATGACTCCAGAAGACGCGTATTCTCCACCGTATCCCGATTCTCCAGAACCTCCCCCAAAAGGCTCACTATACATACCCAAGTATGTCAAGTTTTCAGTCCCCCTCCCTCCCTTCCGCCTCCCGCCCAGGGCTTTGTTTCGGTCTAGCGCCAGGTACCGCCGCGGCGTGATTCGCTGCCGAGGGGAGAGATATTTTCCCTTTACGTTAGCTGTACTGTACCTGGCTGGCCGCGCCTCATTCGTTCATTCCAACCACTCACGGCTGCTGACGGGTTCAAAACCTCGCCCTAAATTTAGGTCGCTCGCTGCGCCTTGATATGTGGCTCCCCTGCCTGGCCGCCAGGCAATACGAGTCAAGGAAGGGGAGGGGAGCGGGGGGGAAACAAGCCGCCCGGCCAGTCCTGGGCTCTTCCCCCGTGCCCCGGCCTAGTAGTAGTGCGCCCTGCCCTACCTCTCGGGGCGGTAGGGAAGGGCGACGATCAACGCCATCTCATTTCCGGGCTTTCTGGGGGTGGTGTGTGGAATTGGGGGGGAGGTGACTTGGTGTGGTGGCCAGGGCACTAGGAAACCCCCCCCCCCGAGAGTGCGATGCCAAAGCAAGGTTCATGGACGCGGCCCGAGACGGTGTGCTCACCGACGAGTCAGGCCCAGCCAGGGAAGGGAAAAACAACGCCCTCGGGCCCGAGGGGAGAGGAATCAAGATGACGCGCGCGCTCGGTGTGAGACCCGCCAAGTCACTCTCACCCGAGGTAAGTCTGGTTGAGGTGAGAGAGACTGCATCGCATCAAAGCTCGAGGACACACAGCATGGTTTTCAATGGGGGGTTTTTTTTTCTCTTCGGTATATTTTTGAAATGAGGGTATGGTATAATCACATCTTCGTCTTCAGTCTATGCTCGATCTATCCATGATTATGATACCGGGAAAATAAAATAGGGAAAAAAAAAACCACATGTCCATAGTGTGGGAATCAAAAAGACACCTTGCCAATGCGCTAGAATTTCAACTCAAAAGTTCTCAACCCTCCCGAGATAGTGATGATCCCTTAGTAGAGGAGAGCGAGGGCGCCAACGACGGCCGCCAGGGCACCGGTGGTGAAGAGCTGGAGGGCGGCGCCAGAGCTGGCGACGGTGCTGGGCGACGAACCGCTCTGACCAGAGCTGGAGCCGGAGCCAGAGCCAGACGAGCCTGAGCCTGAGCCTGAGCCAGAGCCAGAGCCAGAGCCGGAGCCGGAGCCGGAGCCGGAGCCAGAGGCGCCGGTAGGGGTAGGAGAGCCGGTGGAGACGGTGTCGTTGTTGCCGCCGGAGCTGGCACCAGAGCTGGAGTTGGGCTTGGCGGTGGCGGTGCCAGAGGCGGAGGACGAGGTGCCGGTAGGGGTGTCAAAGGTGGTAGGGCAGGTAAGGTTGAAGACCGGGGTGGTGGACAGGTCCTTGGTGATGGCAAACTTCATCGAGTTGTCGGGGTTGGAGTCGCGGAGGTTGTACCAGAAGGTGGGGACCTTGTTGAAGAGCTTGCGGCAGCCGACCTCATCCCAGTACTTCTTGGCGTTGTCCGGGCTCGGGACGGCCTGGTCCCAGTTCTCGCCGCTGACGGGCCAGCCCGTCTCCGTGACCCAGACGGGCTTGCCGCCCGCGGTGGCGACGGTGGCAGCGTAGGCCTTGTCGAAGAGGCTGCCGGCGTTCTTGATGTCGTTGCCCTTGCCGTTCTCGTAGTAGGGGTACTCGTCGACGCCGACCCAGTCAATGGCGTCGAGGACAGGCTTGTTGGTGGCGTTTCCCCAGACGTCCCAGGTGTCGACGTGGCCGATGGAGACCTTGGACAGAGGGGTGTCCTTGAAGGCCGTCTTGAAGTCGTTGATGAAGCCGACAATGGTCTTGGGGTCGGCACCAACGCCCGACTTGTTCTCGACGCCGGTGGCGGAGTTGCGGTACAGGTCCTCCGAGCCGATGGAGGCGCCGATGATGAGGTCCGTCAGCTTGGTGCCGTACTTGGTGACGGCCTTCTTCAGGGCGTTGATCTCCTTGTCAATGTTGTCGGTGCCCGAGGTCCAGACGCCGAGCAGGATGTGCGTCTTGGTCTCGATGGCGGCCTCGAAGGCCTCGATGGGGTCGTCGGTGGAGTAGGCCTGGATGTTGGTGTAGAGGCGGACAGCGTTGAAGTCGCCGGGGGCACCGACGAGGTTCTGGGCCGTCTTGAACTCGGCCTCGAAGTCGGCCTTGAACTTGGCGGAGCGGTCGTCCTTGGTGGCACCCGAGTTGAAACCCAACCAGTTCTGGGCCTCGGCGGTGGCAGCCAGGGCCGTGAGGGCGGCGAGGGAGATGGAAGCCTTCATGTTGATGATGGAGGATGTGATGTGTGTTTTTCTTGTTTACCCCTTACGTTGAAGAGGGTGGCGGTATCGTGTCGTCGAGGATCTTGGTTCGGATCGACGAATGGAAAACAGGTAGGTTCCCAGGAGCAAAAGTGAAGTTAAATAGTCAGACTGGGAAAGCAAGGCCTTTTGGAAAGAAATTGTCCAGAGACTGTTTAGCTGTGACTGAGACAATGAGGATATAAAGAGCGTATTGAGTTGGTGTTGTTATTGTAATCGTCGTCGTTGACCCGAAAAAAAGAATGACTGGGAAGGTTGAAGGAGTGAATAGGAAGAGGTCAACGGGCAACGGTGAGTGGGACAAAGATGACTTTATTGTCGGCTGTCTGTGGATGCCAGAGATGTGCAGCTTAGCTTATACACCAAACCAAAGACGGGGAAGGGAAGGAAGGGGGGTGGAAGGGGTGGATGAAAACAATGATGGTCGTATTGGCACGTTACGAAATTAAGGAGAGGCCAGTCAAGGGGGCGTGGGTTTAGAGTGGGACGTCGGACGGGGGGTGGGAGTGAGTGAGGTGGGGGAGTGAATGTTCACTGCCACGATGCCAACTGGGAATTGGAGCGTCACGTGATGCTCGGACACAGACGGGCGCCCTCTTCCTCGCCTGCTTGTGATGCGTATGTACATTACGTAGCTTTTGCCTTAGGCAATACCAATAATGCCCAAGGTATCCATCCATTAACAACAAGTCGGTACATACACACCCTTGGTCATGCTTGCCAAGTTTGTTTTCCGGGGCTGAAAATCAAGCTTGAAGGCTTGCAAGACGCTATTAAATTACGGTAGTAGTCTGTTTAGCTTACAAGTATTGTTATTAGTTACGTTACCAAGTCGGAAGCCGTACCGCATTGGTTGCGCTGGAAGGGGAGAGTCAAGGGTGCCTGAGGACTCCTCTCGCCCTTGCATACGGATGGAATACGCTGTACGATACGCAGTCAAGTAGGTAGGTATCCGTCGCGCGGTTGCCAATGCATGCTACCTACCCAAGTAGTACGGATAGTAGTATGCACCACCTGCACCCCGATCCCACAGCCATCGACTCTCCCGCCCATTGGATGAACCGGCGCACTGGCTGACGCAGGGGGGAACGGACGCTGCATTGGCGTGTCGTCTCACCTTTCCCATCCGTCATCTCATCTATTCGTACATGTGCTCTCAGCTCACAATGCCGCATCGGCACTCCTCTCCTCCCAGGCGCACAAACCTACCATTACGTAGTGATCCCCAGAGACTGAGCTTCTGTTTACATAGTACGGGCAAAGACGGCACAGCGCAGCATGCGGCGAGGGTGAGGACGAGGGGAGGGCTCAGACGGGAGGGGCGGCCCTTGAACGCCATCAATCGTCATTCCTTTCCCACGTCTCGCCTCACCTCACTTACTGGGCGTTCCACGCTCCAAAAAGCTGCGTCAGAGGCAAAGACAACGCGACGGGCCCGCCCTCCTCCCCGATAGAAACGTCGACTGAGTCGAAACAGTGGCTGACTTGACCATGTCTCTCACCGGACCGGCCTCGTGCGGGAGTTGAGTGCCTACCTAGTAGTAGGTTAGGTAGTCTCTTGTTTCAGGCATTAATAGCTATGCACACACGTCGCGTTTGCACTTGTGAATAACAATACTCGGCACCACCGAGACCGGCCTACCTAGTCCCAACCGAGCTGGCCTGCGTTCTTCCGCTGGCATCTCTCTCACATGCAAGCGAACCCTCATCTTCTGGAGCATCCATCCATCCCTCCTACGACAGCAATTCGTCCTCACCAAAAACACAATTCGTCCTCACCAAAAACACAATACACACACACACACACACAGGGCTACATACAGATGGAGTCATCGTCGTTTTATTTAGGTATCAGACGTCATTCCGCTCGCCTATCCTAGGTAGTCAGATGAACAGACCAACTGTCCCCTGCTCTCCTGCCAACCAACTTTCCATACTCCGATACATCTTCTCGCAAGACCCCAGGTCGTACCCCGTGACGAGCTTGATATCGATGTCGTATCCTAGAGTATTCTGCGCGGCGCCGAGGTACTTGTAGCCCGTTGGGTACCTCGCCAGCACCTCGTCGGCGAAGACAGGCGCAGATATCCCATCCACGGGCACGACCTTGTCTTTTTCGTAGACGAGCTTGACGAACGCCGCTTCCCCGTCTCGCCGCCCGTATCCGTCTCCGGCGTCATCGACCTTTTCCTTCTCGCAAAAGAAAATGAAGCGGCAGTCACAGTCGACGTCGTATTCAAAGCCCTCGCGGTGCTTGAATCGCTGGGTGATGGTCGCCTTCATCTTCCCGACAGCACGATTGGCCGCGCGGTTCAGCTCGACGAGGGTGCCGCACTCGCGGTGCATGATGAAGGCGCCCATCTTCTTGCCCTCGATGGAGATGCGGATGAAGTCGTCGATGGTCTGGGCGCCGCTCTAGGCTGTACATCAGTGTCAGTCGACAGCTCTGCAGGGCTCGTTGCAACGACCCAAATGGGCAACCTGCGTACTCGTCTAGACATGGGCGTTTTTGGTGAAGAGAGAGCGATAGTTGGCCCATTCACCGGCGTCCCGGTAAACAGGCCAGCCCTTACAGAGCTCCGACACGGCGACGCGGTCGAGGAGCTCGGCGGGGTTGCCTCCGATGTGGGAGTATTGACGGGTGTGAGGGTCTGCCATGAAGTCCATGTGGCGGACAAGGGGTGTATACAGAATAGAGATGCTCTGTTGACGACTTGACGTGGGTTAAGATGTTGGGTACCGAGAAGTAAGGCGAGGCGAGGGAATGGCATATGTGGATGATTCTGAGTACCAACTGGCTCCGACGCAGTTTTCCTCCGGAAGGAACCTGTAGCGGATGGATCCCGTTGTCTCGGGCTCTTTCCCTGCCATGGTCGAGGTTTTTCATGGAAGGAACAAATCGTCTGTCTCTTTCCATCCGAGCTGCCTCAAAAACCTACCTCAGTCGGTAGGCATGAGTCAGCCAACCAAATATCCTCGAAAGAGCAAGAGGGAAGGCGGCTGAACGTGACCTCACGCCTGATATGAGGAACACTGATGTTGATATCGCCTAGGTTCCATCCATATCGACTCTTGATTCCCGCATCAAGCTTCCATCGCTCGAATGCTGCCATCGATACCAAAGAAAACCAACGTTGGTATTCCACATTACAGACATGCGTGGGCATTCGACCATCACCGCGTCCTCGTTCAGAGTATATCCTTGTAGCTCGGAACAAACAGCATAAAGAGAACCAGCATCAAGACAGCCCAGGGGTATTTCCACCAAGTGATCGGCCGGGCATGGCCTCCTCCCTCTCGATGGACGCTCAACCTCATGACATGGACCCCCTCTGGCCCAGAAACCGAGTGTTCAGCGGCCTCAACGCTCTCAGTCTCCATCTTGACCACTCTCCGAGATACGCCACTCCCGCCAGGAACCGTGTGCTCGGTGCCCTCGTTCTCGTCCGCAATCTCAACGACCCTCCCATACAGGGTACTCGATTCCGCCGTCTCGGCAGAATACCCACTACTTCCGATGATTCTGCTCGCGAGGTTCGGCATTCTCCTAAGGCTCCGCCATCCGCCACCCCTCCACCCCAGAGACCTTGGCGACGTAACACACTCGTCTGTCCCCATCAGCTTCTCCATCGCCTCCCTCCGTTCTATCATCGCCATCGCGAACCCCGCGGGAAAGAAGGCACCCGCGGGCGTACTCGCAGGAGTTTCCGGCACACACCCTGTTCTACTCTCGACACTCTCTCGCCTCCTACTACTGTCCTCTGCCCACCCGTACCCTGCAAGATACCCCGTCAGCCTTGGCGTCGGGGGCGTGATATCCGAAGGCGACAACTCCCTCTCGCAGTCTGACATCATCGACACGGGGCTCACGGGGAACGGTGAGAAGTTCATGGTCCGTCCAGAGAGCGGGGTCGGTTGCACCGGGGACCACGGGGCGGGGCTCCGGCCGTCGAAGAGGGGACTGTTCGATTGTCGCCATGTGCGGATCGGGTTTGGGGCGTCGCCGCGTCGGTGGCGGGGGGAGGATATGTGCATGTCCGGTAGTCTTGAGAAAAACACGACTCTGACGACGAGGAACCTAGCCAATCGAAATGTTCTTCGACGGAGAGGATAAAACGAACTTGAGTCTGAGTTAGAGGAAGAGACGATCGATCAGGGACACGAGGATGGAAACCCTACAACTTGGGGAGGGTCGCCGCGAGGCACAACTTATCTGCTGCTCTGTACCCCATTTTCTCTTCTCTTGAAAACGGGTAAGCAAGGGGCAAAAACCAAGAAATCAGCCTTCACGGTTGCCCAATCCGGCGTCATCCCGAAGTCTCCAATTCAAAGGAGACGCAGCAGCCCGGTTTTCTGGCAAATGATGAATAAGAGAAGGCCCTGCCTTACCACAAAGGATCAAACGGAACACGATACACAAAGGCGTTCGAAAAGGGATCGGGACTCAGACACGACTCAACCCCAAAGGGACGTGTCTTTGCCGCGACACCTGGCGACTGCCGCAAACCGGGTTTATGGCAGCGTCGTGGCCTTGTTGTCGAAGACGTCTCCACTACCGATGGCATTTTTGGAAGCACTCTTGCTGTACGCACTGTGAAACCGATGCCACTTGATATTGAACGAGTCGAACATCATGCCAGCGCAACTGGATTCCCTTCCCAGTACGATGGCGAGCTACAAGGGATGACCGAAAAAGGACAGAAAGACGCCATACAGTCTGTTCCAACGCCATTCATCGATCCATCTTGTCAAAGACTCCAGAGCCTCCTTCAAACACATCAAATATATTCAAACGCAAACAGAGAGCCTGAGGGACAAAGAGTGAACTAGATACAGACAGATGCGCCTCAAGCAACACACTATCGTCGAGACACTTGTCGACCCCACTAAGGCCAGACCCCGTCTGCTTAGAGTTGAATATCGCCGTCTGGTACCTGCAGATCCAACAGGTCAGTCCTCGGCACGCGGTAGGCATCTACCACGCCCAGGTTCACCGGCATCTTCCAGGGCCCTATCACCTTGTCCGCGCAGGAGTGGCACCGGATGCCGTCCATCTGGACTCCCGTCTTGCGGCGCAGGGACCTCGTCCAGCACTTCTTGCCTATCGTATGGCCAGCGCCGCACCTGAGGCGTACGGCCGCGTGCGCGTCCGGCGGGCGGGTCATCTCCTCGCCGCAGGCCACGCAGTCGATGGCGTCCGGGTCGCCCTCGGCGGCCGCGAGGGCGTCGACCTCCTCCGCGGTCAGCGGATCGAACGTGTTGTCGATGGCGCGCTGCCGGGCGTGCTCGTCCTGCAGCCACAGCGCCAGGTTGCGCTTGAAGTGGTACTGCGTGTACTCCAGGGTTTCCTCCTTGAACAGCATCTCCCCGGTGAAGCTGTACGGCGAAAGCCGCCTCATGGCCCGGCCGGCCTCAAGGAGCTTCTCAAAGGTGGCGAGGAGCTCAGGGCCGACAAGCTCGCCCCGCCGGATGGGGCTAATCTCATATATGTGCACAAGAATGTCAGCCACAGCCCGGGTGCGCGCGTGCGACAGGCCCGAGTCCTGTGACATCAGCCTCGTTGCAATCAGGCAGAGTTCGTTTCGCATCAAGAGTTCGCCAGTCGAGTCGTACTCGTATTCGCTAAGCGCCGCCAGGCTGTGTCGTCTCCACAAGATCTTCCAGATGGCCTTGCCCTTGAACTTGACGAGGGCGCAGGAGAAGCTCTCTTGCCATATCTTGCCCATCCGCAATTTCTCATCCCACTTGGAGTCGAGAAACGGGATGACCGCCACCGGTGTGGTTTGGGGGTTGGCCGGGTCGGCGACGTTCTTCAGGACTTGGATGTCTGGCTGGCCGAGATGACGCTGGACGCAGGACTCGTACGAGGGCTGGGTTGGGTCAGGGGCACCGTCGTTCCGCGGCCTCTCGGTGTTCATATCCGTGACGGGCGCCACCTGCACGTTGTCTTGCGCCATCAGAACCGGATCGTACACGGCCGTCTGACAGGACCAGTAGCCCCGATACGGGAACAGATACCCCTGAGACACGGCCCGGCGCATGGCCGCGCCGATGTTGTGCAACTCGGGCCACGTGTTGGTCGGGATGTCCTCGAAGAGCCCCTTGTGCCTGGAATCCGTCCAATGGGCCGCGGCGCAAGAGGCGCCGTTGTCGAAGTGGTCTTTGTCGAAGCGGCAGGCCGTCTCCATCTTGCACACGCGGAAGGCCCGCTGATCGTCGGCGTCGTCGACGTCGGTGCCCGCCGAGGTCACGGCCATGATGAAAAACTCCATCAGCGACTTGGCGTACGCCCGAGCGGCGGCCTGGGCCCGCGGACTGCTTTCGTCTATCGTGTCTAGGTTCGAGGTGATCCGGACCGGGGCGTGGCGCGGTTGGAAAAACTCATTGGTGCACGAAGGGCAGGGCACGTCGTAGTTCTCCGTCACCGTGCCGAGGGCCCCCGCCGCGATGCAATCTGCGTATCTAGGGTTTGCGCATCGATTAAGGTAGGAGTAGGGGTGCCTCGTCCAGGCATCGTTCTCCCAGCACCTGTAAATTCTTCGGAGAAGAATGCACATCTTCTTGGGCAAGGCAAGACGTTAATTTGAGTGGAACGGGGGTCAACGTAGCTTGCAAATCGGTTACAGAACGGTGAGGAGATGAGGAGAGTGTAAGGAGAGTCGGCCATCTTGAACTCTGCTATCAATGGCAAGGGAAACGTTTACTCTTTTGGTTACTTTGGAACTGGGAGGAATGAGCTGGCCATCAACAAAAGACCCGATGGTGGTTTTTCGGCCATGACACCCGATATCAAAGGGGCTGAAAGGGTTGCTTTGCTGTTTGGGAAGGTATTTTTTGGGGGGTTGATCAAGGGATTCGGCAGATCATTGTGCCTTTGTTTTGCGAGTCCTCGACGGCTCTCTGTCACTTGCTTGGTTACACAAGCATCACGGGCTCGTCTCTCATCTTGGAGCTTGCGACTGACGGGAGCGGCAGAGAATGGCTTCAACTCAAAGTGACAATGGCAGGCTCGGGCACGAAAATAGCACCGGCTCTTTGACAACCTACACCTTTGCCGGTCTCAGCGCAATAACCAAGTTACGCCTCTCGAGGTCTTGTCAAGCTGCAAGACATTGTGCATGGGATGGGAGGACAGACACGGACACATGGCACTCGCCACGAGCATCTCTCTCCCTGGGTGCCGCCGACGATGGGCAACTTCTTGGCCGCGATATCGTTTGCTCGGGCTTGGCTTGATGCCCAATAAGCGACGAGAAAGACAGGGCGCAGTCTGCAGGCTGCACGGCGGCTCAATGGTGTGGGCTGACTGGCTGAGAGGCCGCTGCCCGTCCGCCCTGTCCTGTACGGTTCCGGAAGGCCAGATTAATTGACGAGCGCCCGACAGCGGGAAGACGGACTTGATGTGCTGTGAGTATTGAGAACTGACAAGAGATGGCGATGGCCACCGGCTACGTTCGTGTCATGCCATATCGTATGCGACGAGTGGAAAGAAGAAGAAGAAGAAGAAGAAGAAGAAGAAGAAGAAGGCAAAACGGGAAGACGGGAAGAAAGTGCTCATGGAGACCTGCTGAGTCATGAAGGCGACTGACTATATCAGCCAGCTACCAATCGGAATCCAAGCGGGACGCTCCTATGCTCCCAACTCGCACGCTTCATCCAAAGCTGCCCCGGAGATGAGTTGGCAAGACCCATTCTGCGAGGAGATAGATCGTCTCTCCAACACGTCCCTCCCCCCCGTTATCGACTCGCCTCTTTCACGATGGACATCTATCCAACCCCTTCGCCGTACCCTCTGGACAAACCTTGACTAGCCCTCGATAAGCGTGAACGTGTCCGATCACGAGCTCACTCAAGCGGCGGGGGGAGAATCCGACCCCCTTGACGGCCTTGGTGCCCAACCAGCCATCTTCGATCTACGCCTTCTTCTTCTTCTTTCAACCGCTCAGCCGTTTCCTCGCCCTTCACCTCCGGCAAGCGAATCTGTGTATGATGGGAGTGAAATCCCCGCGTCTACAGGAGAGAGGGCACAATCAATCTACTTGCCAGACCTGCTAGTGCAGTCGCCGCTGTCAACTGGCGAGCATCAGCCCATCACCATGAGAATGGCTGACGAAAGCCTCACCCAACGCGACTGGTCAACCCCATCTTTCCCCCCCCCCCCTCCTCCTCTTTCTCCCTCTCCTCCCTCGTCAGCCACGACACCCATCAGGTCAAAGGGACCAACATACCCAAAGTTTGGGCCACGAGCGGCCCGACGAGTGCGGGAACCGCTACTGCGCGAGGGGGAGGGTACCATCGCCACGCCTGCCACCGGTTCATTGGTTTGCCGGCTGCATGAATCCTGCATAATCGTAACCAGCACGCTGTTCTCCGCCTGCACTCGGCTCCGTTTCCTGTTAGAGGTGGAGAGGGGGGAGATATACAGTCTTACACTCCCTCCCTCTCCGCGTTCGCTGAACGGTGCTGCTCTTTGCATATGCGCTCCTCCCCCAGTGTCGTCCTCTCGGATTTCATCACGGAATCTCCTTGGGCTCAAGCGAGTTTGCCAGCTGCACAGTCGACCTCTCCTGCCAATGGTCCATTGCATTGAGCCAGCCTATGGAGCGAACCCGTGGTTGTTATATATGTGCCATCATCGGCTTCCCATCTGCTGTGCCGGTCCATCTGCCTCGTCTGTCTGTGTTTATCATGTTCCTAACCCTTCCTTCTGTTCGCTTCTGGCCTCTCCGCTGCGTGACCCCTTGTACTCTATAGATCCCTTGATCCTTTGTACGCCATTTCAAACTACTGCCCGTCTGGCCGAACCCGCGTTGGATGTATATCAATCTACACCCCGGAGGCAGAGCGCCGCGGGCCCTCGGGCACGAGAAGGAAGGTCGTCGTCCACGCGAGGCCTCATGGCCGCGGGCATTTGAGGCGCCCGCCCCCGCGGCTGAGCGCGACGGCGCGGTCGCAAGGAGACAGGTCTCCATATCCGGCGGGCAGACAACCAACCTCACGGTCGGCGTCACGGTCGGCGTCGCCGTCCTCGTCTTCCTCCTCGGGGCCGGCGCGTTCCTCTACTACTACGGGATATCCCTCAGGAAGATTGGCCGCCGGAGACGCCGCCGATCCCGCCGCACCCGCCGTTACCAACACAAGTCGGTCAGCTCGAGGAGCTCCAAGAGCTCGGCCGACGGCCCCCCCGCTTCCAGCGCGCATCGCTCGGGGCCGCCTTCTGCTGCCCCGGCAGGCGATCCTCCAGCCGACCCCCCTGTCGACCCCCCTGCCGACCCTCCCGCTGATCCCCCGGCTGATCCCCCGGCCGATCCGCCTGCGGATAAATAGGGAAGGCGGGCTCATACAGGCTTCGCTTTTACCTTGGGGACATTCATTTGCTTGGGCAGTCAAAGAAGGGAAGAGCCAATTCAGGTGGGTCAACATGCCTTCGGGTGAGCACAGTGTGCTGACATTGATGCCAGGCCTGCTCGGGTCACATATGGTTGGTGGTTTACGTCATGTAAGTTATGTCGGTGTGCGATGGTTTAATGGCTTGCTTTGAGCAGGAGTTTACGGCCTAGGGGAAGGGGGGGAGGGGAGTGTCCATGGCAGATGACAGGCCCCAACAGGACTGGGGGCTGCTGACCCAGATCAGCTTGGTTTGTTTGGCGATGTGTACAGTCGTAATTGGTCATTGCTTCGCTCCTTGCCGGTATCCATACATGTTTTGTTCGTGTTTTGTATCCGAACAATGGCGCCTCTCCGCTTACACCAGCGGGGGGAAACGATCCATCTTGACCATGGCAAGGTCACACCGCCGCCATCTCATTGTCCTCGAGAACGACCCGCCCGTCGCCCGCGGCCTCCCTTCTCAAATCCCGAGCCCCCCTTGGAACCCCGCACAGGGCGTCAAAGAAGGAGTAGCAGCATTCGTTGCACGTCGCGCCCCCGTCCTCCGGGGCGTCTCTCGCCACGGCGGCGGCGAAGTCTTCCAGGCGGAAGTCGGGATCCGCGCCGTCCCATCCCATCCCCGGTCCGAAGTCCTGGTCCAGCGCGGGCCCGTAGTCGACGAAGCCGTCCTCCAGCGGGGGGGGCATGTTCGCCCCGCCGCCCACGCCCGTGCCCATGCCGACCGCCGCCGCCGCCGCGGCTGCTGGGGCAACGGGCATCGCGGTCATGGGAGGCATCGGCATGAACCGGACATTCTGCCCGCCAAGGGCTTGGGGCGGGCGTCGTCGGTCGCGACGCGCAGGCCGGGGCTTGGTCTTCCGTTTGGCTTTGGGGCACCGCTCCTCCCTGCCGGGCTTCGCTCCGCAGCCGTGGCGATGGTGGCGGGCGTGCCTGTGATGGCGATGCGTCCACCTGTGTACGTGAGGATGTTGGTGTCGACGGGCGCGAGTATGGGAGTGCGGCTGGACCGTGGCGGGGGGGACGGGCGAGGGCGAGGGCGCGCGGTGGGAGCGAGGATGGGCCTTGTGGACGGGGGGGCGCGGCGGCTGGACGACGGTCTTTCTGCGCGGGTGCGGCGCGAACGCGCAGTTGAAGCAGAGGTATACGAGGGCGGCGGCGGCGATGCCGCCTATCAGGCATCCGACGAGCATCCCCGCCACCCGGCCCCCCTCGTCGCGCCGGGCGAGTCGGTGCAGGGCGGATGCCGCCGCGTCGACACTCTTTGGGGGTCTCGTTGGGATCGGCGTCATCGCAAAGAGGGCCTCCCACCCCAGATGGCTTGTCGAACGTCGCGGACGCGCTGCTCAGGCACTAGTGGTCTGGCTTGGGTCATTCATTCCGGGAACTCCTTCTGCTCGCTTTTACCATCGCGGTGGTCTTATGTCGGTCAGAGGCAGGCAGCACACGGCGGCGGGTGTGTGAATCAGCCTGTCGATCAGTCCGGCCGACTAGCATCACCGACTCGTCACGGGTCGTTTGCCGCAGTCCCGGGACGATGAGACGACAACATGCGTCGTCAAAGGCAATCTTCAAACCCAGGGAGTTGGGAATCAAGCAACAATCAGCATCAAGCAACAATCAGCATCAAGCAACAATCAGCATCAAGC
>MU846196.1:15361-48444 GCA_030867225.1 Colletotrichum caudatum
ATCAAGCAACAATCAGCATCAAGCAACAATCAGCATCAAGCAACAATCAGCATCAAGCTTTCAGGGCGGTGACGCCTCCTTTTGGATTTGCGACTCGTTTCGGGCACACACACACACACCGGACGCAAATACGTACGTCAGTCAGGGTCCGCCTCTAACTCTCCACGCCGCCGGAACATGCTGCGCGACGTAGCACCAGGAACACCACCACTGCGCACGAAACCGGTACCTGCCTGATCCAGGCTCTGAGTTTGCGGCCATGTGTTTGCCATTTGCTGACCTTTCATTCCCCTCCCGGGTTTGTGCGTGCCGCGGAAAACACGGCCGGGGAAATGGGGGGGGGGGGAGGGAGGGGTGGAACTATTCTGAATCTCTATCCTACAAACTCGCACGTCGGGGCAATCCTCCCCCTTCCACCAAGCCCCTGACGCGTCGTTCCTGAAAACCGAAAACCGAAAACCCGAGGTACGCCGGTCCAAACCGCAGTTGAAAATCATCGTCGTTGTGCCATCGTCCCGTGTCGCAAGCAGGTGGGGGGTATCTCACACTCTCGCGCACTCTCGCCCAAGTTACCACGCTCTGTATCATAGCCCGCCAAAAGAGCAGAAGAGAGAGAAAGGGAGTAAAGAGAGACGAAAGGAAAAGGAAAGAAAGGAAAACGTCAAGCCCTCCACCGACCGCGCCTCTCCTGCCTCCTCTCCTCCCGCTCCCGGAGCCGCGCCAACACGGCCCCTATCGCCTCCTGCGTCTTGCCCGAACGCTCCACGAAGGCGTCGTAGAACTCGCAGTCGGCGTGGCCGGGCTGCCGCCCGTTCAGGGAGACGATGGTGTTGGACAGCGTTTCCAGGCTCTCGACCAGCGGGGCGTAGTCGGTCCCGTGGTGCCTGCGTCTGCGGCGGTGGACGCTGTCGTCGCGTTCGCGACGTTGCCTCGGGGGCGAAGAGTACCCGTCGCCGGGGCTGTGTCGTCGTCGCGGCCCCTGTGGGCGGTCTTCGTCCTTGCTACCGATGCCGCCGCCGCCGCCGCCGCCGCCACCGACGCCGCGGTGGTCCCGTCTGTGGGAGCGCTCTGGGGAGCGGTCTTGTGAGCGTTCGCGTGAGTGGGCATACCGGTCCTGGCTATACGCCCTCTCCCTCCGGCGCCCGCGACTCTTCGCGCTGGACCGCACCCGTTCGCGGTCGTCGTCGTCGTCGTCGTCGTCGTCGTTGTCGGCGCCGCCGCCGCCCCCGAAACGGTCGGCGGCTTTGGAGAGGATCTTCTTGCCCAGGTGCTCCAGCATCTCCATGTCCATGTTCGGGACGCCGCCCCGGGCGCGCTCGTCGCTGTCGTGGTTGCTGTTGCCTCGGGCGCTGAGACGCCGGTCGTTGTGGTGTCGGTCGTCCTTGTCGTTATCGCCGCCGCCGCCGCCGCTGAGTTTCTTCATGTACTTTTGCACGGCGTATGCAACCAGCCCCCGCGCCAGTGCCTCGAGGATGATTTCGATCTGGCCGTGGTCGTTATCTCGGCCGCCGCGGTTGCGTTTGTCGCCATATCGGCTTCGGTTGCGGCTGCCGCGATTTGGCGAGGCCGCGGCGTTGCGAGAGCGTATAAGTGTTCGTAGTAAACCGTCCATGAGCACGTGAGGTGTGGATGCATCGAAAAGCCGCGCAAAAAGTGATGGGTGAGCGAGCGAATGGTTGGTGTAAGTGTGTAAGAGTGAATGAAAGAGAAAGAGACAGAGAGGGCCTCCGAGGGGGTAAGAGTATGGTTTTTTTAGCGGAACTGGAGGAAGAAAAAATCTATTTCCTTCTTCTTCTTCTCCTCTTCGTGATCCGCGTGTTTCTATCAAGGCAAGCTGGCGATGACTCGTGGTTGGTTATTTAGCTTGTGCTCTCTCTCTCTCTCTCTCTGGTGGCGCAGGCAAGTCGAGTCGCGCGGGTGGTTGTGGTCATGTGGTGATGGTGTTTTTCCCATGTGATTGAGTGAGCGCTCGCCTGCACCCCCCCAAGTTTTGGGCGAATGCGAGACAGTCTCGGAGGAAATCGTCTCTGTCAAGAGTCATTCAGTCATTACCAGCTTTTGGCTCTTGCTTTTTCATTTCCTAGCACCTGTCGCCAATCGCCTGATTTAATGCCAAATCTCCATGGTCGTTGATCCACCCGTAATTAATGTAGCGTTCGTTGTACCTTCAGCGACAACAGGCAACGCAAGATGAATTGCGACAAGATCTGGCCTATTGTCACATACGCAACAGAATAATCGAACAAAGACAGTATTGAATTGTAGCGGCAACTGAAAGGAGTATGCAAACACACACCCCCTCTCTCCCTACGTCTAACAAGTAAGACGTATCATCAGACTTCAAGGACAAGCCATGATTCAAGTCTCTCTCAAGCGTAACGCTGCGTGTTTGTTTCTGGGTTCGTGACAAATCGAACCTGGAGGCCCTCGTCCTCATTGATGCTGTTGAGATGCAAAAACCCTTTCTTCTATAATCGACGACATAAATCATGTCGTACGTAGCAGGCACACTTTTCCGCCATTGCGCCGCGCCCATCTATATATACGTACCTACCTATCCAGCCATGAAAACTCCATCACTCGTAGCTAGCTGCCCGTTTAGCTGAGCAGCTCCTTGATGTCCTCGATCCGCTGGAGCTTCTTCTCTTCGTCGCTCATCATGCCCAGAGACGTGGCACTAAGCAAGCCAGGTAGGTCAGTAAACCCTCATTCATCAGCTGCACAAGAGGGAGGTAGGCGGGGCCCAAACTCACATAAACTTCTTCCGGTCCTGGACCCGGAGCATCCTCTCCTCCACGCTCTCCTTGACGATGAAGCGGTACACCTTGACCTCCTCGTCCTGCCCCATTCGGTGCACCCGATCGATCGCCTGCGCCTCGACCGAGAAACTCCACCAGGGGTCCATCATGAAAACCCGCTTCGCCGACGTCAAGTTCAGCCCGACTCCGCCGGCGCGGAGGCTGAGGAGCAGCACGGTAAAAGTCTTGGACTCCTGGAACTCGTTCAACACCGCCGCGCGTGCCTTTTGCGCCATGGAACCGTCGAGGCGCAGGAACCTGATGTTGGCCCGCGTCAGAGCTGGCTCGATGAGCGACAAGAACGACGTGAACTGGCTGAAGACGACCGATTTGACCCGCGGTTGCTCCTTTCTGAGCTCCCGCAGCGCCTTGATGAGTGCCACGACCTTGGCCGACGAGTTGTTGATGCCCAGCCGCTGCAGGCTGATCTTGGGCTCCTGGAACATGCCTGGCTCGTCGTCGTGCCGAACAACCTCAAAGAGGTCCCGGTAGTTGATTTCCGCCCGGCAGTTGGGACAAGTCGGCACCTTGTGGCGGTCTGTCTGGTGCTTCATGTAGTCCAACAGGCACTTTTTGCACGCCGAGTGCCAGCATCCAGTCACCGTCTGCTCCACCATTGGCTCTTCGGCGCAGATGGGGCACTCGTTCTCGGCCTCGTCGCGAATCTGGCCAAGGATATGTGCCCCGAATGCGGCCGTGCCCGACTCCGACTCCGACACTGCCGCTGTGAAGTGCTCGATGAGAGAGCCCAAGTCCATGTCGTCCGCAAGCCCTGCTGCCAAGTCCGCCGCCGCTCCCGCTTCCACCTCGTCGGCGACGACCTCCTTGTTCCTCACCAGAACAGGGTGACAACAGGATTGACGAAGGCGCAGGATATGGGCAAAGATGCTGGTGAATGCTTTCATGACCGTGCCCGCTTCCACGTTCTCCCGGAATGATTGCTTGGCTCTCGTAAAGATGTAGTCGTAAATTTCACGCTCTGTTTGGCTCAGCTCTACATCGACAATCTCAACGCGTTTTGGAGGCAATGGAACCAAGCTGCCGGGCGTTAGCAACCCCCACCGACTGGAGGACGGGATTACTTACGGTTCACCATCGGGCGTCTTCATGTCCTTGGTACGTCTGAGGACCAGGGGCTCCAGTACCGTTTGCACAACGTCAAGCGCCCGCATGAAGTCCTTGGACTCAAAGGGAACCGTGATAAAGGTCTTCCAGAACGAGAAATTGTTCCAAGGCTCCACGCGCAGGAAACGGACAAGACTGAACAGATCCTCCAACTTGTTGACGATTGGCGTTCCGGTCAGCGCCCATCGGTGTTGGGCGGATATTTCGTAGCACGCTTTGGCCGTCTTCGACCCGCGGTTCTTGATATAATGGGCTTCGTCGAGGATCACGCGGAAGAAGTTCAGAGAAAAGATACCAGTGTGAGCAGACTTGTCCATCTTCTTAGAGGCGACTTGGTTGAACTCCGACAATACCACACCGTAACTTGTGATGATTACGTCGGGAGCGGACGCCGCGCTGGCGGCGCAGCACAGGGCCTGGAGGTTGTTCGCCTTCTCATTGCCGTAATACACCATGGTCTTGAGGGTGCCTTCTTTCGAGGCCTTCTCTGCCTCGCTCTGCCACTGGGATAGCAACGACATGGGCGCCACGACGAGTGTCGTGCATGGTGCAGACAGCACGCTTGATGAGTTGGAAGCGAGCCTCGGGAGTTCGTTGACAGATGTGGGGGCGCTGCTATTCGCCTTGGCCAGCTGGGCAATGTCGGATCGGTGAGAGTGGACCAAGCTGAGCATCTGGATGGTCTTGCCGAGACCCATCTCATCGGCCAAGATACCACCCAGGCAGTTCTGTTCCTGGACGGGAAAATCTAGTGACAGATCGCCCGAATACGGGTTGACGTAAAAGCATTGCTGGTCTTGGACCTGGGGAAGCTCCCTTTCATCTGTATCCTTGAGGGGCCAGGCGTACTCCTCCCACAAGGGGTGCATGCTCGGCTCTCTGTTGCTCTTTTGGTCTTTCTCCTTTGTCATCATCCAGTACAATGCTTGCTTCTGGTATGGCCTCAGGTTCATGGCGAAGGTGTCTGCAGGCTCTGCCTCGGGTGTGTTGAAGTCAAAGGACTGGGCTTTGCGGTACAACGCATCGAGCTGGTCCTGCTCCAGCTCTTGTCCATCCTCTTGTTCGTCTGAAGGAGGTGAAGATCCGGGTTCTTTGGCAACTGGCTTGGATGCATCCTTTTCCTTGTTGTCCTCCATCTCTGCGGCTTGGAGCAGCCCTTGTCGTTGGCTTTTGCTGGCAGTTGCGTCCGCCCGGGTGGGCTCAAGGTTGACCTCCTGCAACAACTTTACCAAAGCGATCTGTCGAAGACGTAGCTCCTTCTCTTCCGATGACTCCTTTTCCTCGAAGAATCCAGTAGCCCTGTTGTCAGAGAGGGTAAATCCGGGTCGATGAAAAGCCGAGGCCAGTAGGAAGCACTTCAGCTGTATGAAGACGGTGTCGTTGGTCCGTAACCGCTCCGGGGCATAGACGCATACACCCTCAAACTTGCAAATTTTCTGGTCTATCAACGTCGAGACCCATTCGGCCGTCTCCTTGGCCAACCTGCCAATCTCGGACCCGCTACCAGTTGTGAACCGCACCATTACATCAACTCGTCTCGAAGCGGCGGATGCCCCGCGGGGAGCAGCTGTCGTGACACCAAGTTTCGTCTTCACCCGCGTAGCTTGGGGCGGCTGGACCTTTTGCCGCTCGATCTTCACCACGTCTCCATGGTTGAGCAGATTCGTACCGCTGCGGGTCGCCCAACCTTCAACGCCAAGCGAGCCGATGTACCGGGCTTCAGGCATCGTGCGTCGGATAGCAGGTTTCGGGGGATCCTCCACCGACGAATATTCGATTGGCGGGTTGGAGGCAGAAGGGGAAGGTCGAGTAAAGGCATCGAGGGAGGCGGGTTTCTTCTTGAAGTCCTTCCACGTGCCATCGAAGTACATGTTGACCGCGCGCTCAAGGTTGTTCCCACAACTGTCCCGGATTACGTCCAGCACCTCTGGAGTCACCTTGTCACCAATGAAGCTCTCAAAGGTCTCCTGGTCGAACGTCATGGCGGACTCTTCGCGCTGGATGTCCGTGGCAGGGACCGAGCGGTTGGAGGCATCTTCAATCGGTTGCTCGACGAGAGGACCGCGGGGCCTCGTAGGCGACGAAGAGGGCTGAGCATCTTCGCTTTTTATTTGGGCAGACTCCTCGTCGACATCCTGGAAGAAGCGATGCTCCGGGTGCGTAGGCGGGGTGGGGAGCACCGTGGACTGGAGGCTCAATGCATCTTCCTCGGTCGCGAAGAAGCGTCTCCTTTTCGCCGGGGGCTCGGGGGATCCTGAGTATTCCATGGCATCTCAAGTTCCTGCAGCCATCGAACAAAAGGCAAAACGGGGACGTGTTAGAAGCGTCACTGGCATTGAACAAGACTGCACAAAAATGTAGCCCGACCTTGCTTACCAGGAAACTGGAGACGCGTGGCGATCAGCAAGCGCGACTGGCGTGTCAGGTCATCATGTGACTCCGTGTTTGCTGACATAATTCAATTAAGACTGTCCACTGCTAAGACGTCATTGCTGGCTCAGAATTGTCGACCTCGGGAATTGGACGAAAAATAAAAATAAATAAAACAGACAGGGTCCCACAGCCATCGAACGGCATCTCGCTCGCCAAAGACAGGACCAGCAGCCCCGACATGGCGCATCACATCAGCGTGCTCTCCTGAATGAATCGCACACGGATCGTCGGCCATGGCCTGAGAAGGCTCGTCAAGACCCCTCCCAGGGGCACCAGGGGCATTGTCACCGACGCAGACGTCGTCAAGGCGAGGAAGTACTGCCAGACGCAGCTCCAGTACGTTTACCTCGCGATCTCGCCTCCAGTTTCTCTTTGACCCTTCCCCGTTGCTGATACCGATGCCTTCAGACACAGCGACTACGATGCCTACCTGATTAGCCGCCTCGTGCCCGCCCGCACGACAGACGCCTACCTCGCCCTCCGCAACCTCAACCTCGAGCTTGTCCGCCTCCCGGAGCAGGTCTCGAACCCGGCCATTGGCCAGATGCGCATGCAGTTCTGGCGAGAGTCCATCGACAAGACCTTTGCCGGCAGCCCCCCCGCCGAGCCCATCTGCGTGCTCCTCCACCAGGCCCTCCAGGACCTGCGCGCGCGCTCGACCGCCAGCACGGCGAGCTCGATCAAGTTCTGGGTGCAGCGGCTCATCAAAACGCGCGAGAAGCACATGGACAACAGGCCGTACGCGTCACTGGCCGCGCTGGAGGAGTACGCCGAGAACACGTACTCGACGCTCATGTACGCCACGCTGGCCGCGATGCCGCTGCGCTCGATGCACGTGGACCACCTGGCGAGCCACATCGGCAAGGCGTGCGGCATCGTGGCCGTCCTGCGCGGCATCCCTGTGCTCGCGGCGCCGCAGCAGCAGCCCGCGAAATCGCACGCGGGGCCCGGCGGCGGACGCCAAGACCCCGCACTGCTGCTCCCGCTAGACGTCATGGCCGAGGCCAATCTGCGCGAGGAAGACGTCTTTCGATACGGGCCGCGGGCGGAGGGTTTCCAAGACGCCGTGTTCAAGGTGGCGACGCGGGCCAATGACCATCTCATTACCGCCCGCGAGATGCTCAAGAACCTCAAGGCCGGCCAGGAGGCCGGGCACGAGTTCGAGCACCAGGGCGAGGCAGAGCACGTGTACGAGCACGAGGAGGACGATACGCAGCGGGATATCCGACGTGGGTTCGGCGTGCTCCTCGAGTCGGTGCCCGCTCAAGAGTATCTTACGAGTCTCGAAGGGACGAACTTTGACCCTTGGGCCGTCAAGGCAAGCTGGAAGCTTCCCTGGCGGCTCTGGCGGGCAATCAGTAAGAACCAGGTCTGAGGGTCATCATGGCATTATAGAATCACCACCGCTCGCCGGACTGTCACAACATTTGGATGGGTGTATAGTATAACACTGTAAAAATACAACCAAAACGTTACGCCTTGTACATACAAGGTCGTGTAACCACATAGTCTTGCTCCTCCAAACATCTTCCAGCAACTCGAGGTTGAGTGAAAGCGCAGCGAGAGACGCCCGCTGATGACAATCCCGTCATCTGGATTGGCGGGTCCGTCCATGCGGCCAGTGCGGATGATCGCGCGTGGCTGAAGCTCCACTTCCGGTCCCACCCTTTCCCGTCGCATCAGCCACATACCGGAAAATCCCATCCTGTGGCGCATGACCCCCGGAAATAATTTGGCTGTCGCGAAGCTGGACCTCTACGCAAACCCTCGAAATCATCTCTGGTATAGCGTCAATGTCGGTCACAAGATGTTGTATGAACTCATAGGAATCGTAAGTCGCACCCCCTCTGACGAAGAACGCATCATTTCTTTGGAGCATGTAGATACTGACGATGCCGCTAGGTGCGACCGGGCAGCCTCGCCGAGGTGAAAGAGTACGCGCTCCCCTCAACCCCCAATCGTCCCCCATCCGAAGCCAACCCACGACCCCTTTCCTCTCTGACTCTCCCGGAATCTGCCCCTTGTTCAACGCCGCATTAACATCAGCTTGATAGAATCGCCCTCACCGCCGGCCAAATCATCCTCCGCAACGGCGGCGTCATCCGGGGCATCTCCAACTGGGGCGTCTTCACCCTGCCGCGCCCCATCTCCAAAGCGCAGATGAAGCACAAGAGCGGCCACTACTTTGTCATGCGCTACGACGCCTCCTCATCCACGCACGCCGACATGCGCAACACCATCAACCTCGACCCTCGCGTCATCCGCTCCGCCCACGTCAAGCTCGGCGACGGCAAGCTCGAGACCATGGCCCGTTTCGGCGACGTGAAGTGGGATCGGTAGACGTCCTCCGGGAATTGCTGGGACGTTGCCGAGCTAGGGAGCAGATGAGAAAAATTCATATGAAATGGACGGCAGGGATGCGGCTCCTTGGAGCAGAATTGAGAGGGAGGCCTCTGCGTCGGGCTGGTCGAGAACCAGCACTGAAAAAGTGAACGGTGTATGATAGGACAATGCCCCAAGCCGGCGTCGGGGACATGTCATGTTGGTTGCACATGTAGAAAGCCAACAGTAGCTCAGAGTGTACAATTACGCGGCACGCCACTGGCACAATAGACAGAAGGATTGCCCGGGAACGACCGGTCACCCTTCCAACTTCTCGTTCGGTATCGTCGTTTGGAGTCACGACTCGAAATCAATCTAAAATTTGTTTATAATTGCATGCGCTAGGCTAATGCTGACACTCTCACACACTGGCCTTGGTCAGCTCCGCTTCGCCGGCGCCCTGCTGCCGTGTTTTGAGCGACCTATGCTGTCGACGGACAGTCCGCTTCTATGTACCGAGTATGAATGTGCGCTGGTTCGGTCTCCATCCCCTGGCGTTGGAATCATCCCAGTCGTCATCTCAGTCTCCTAGTCGTGGGGGTTTGTAGCCTCATGCAAGGGCTTCTTTTGGGGGTTTCATGGCTTTTACGCATCCAAATCCATCGTCTCGGCCTTGCCCACTCCTCTTTCCTTGCACCAAGCCACAAAGTCGTCAATCACGCTTGGCCACGCGCCGTCTTCGCTCCAAAAGGACAACGTCTCGTCTGCCATCGTCTTGGTCGCAAACTCGAGGATCTGGTTCCACATGTCGCGATTGACAGACCTTGTCCACTTCTCCTCGAGGAACTTCAGCCACAGCTGCAACCAGTCATGGTTCTTGGTCTTCCACACCCAGCCAGGGGGTGCGAACAGAACGTTCCAGTAGACAATGGCAATCTCGAGGTTTAGAGCCTTCTGGTTGGGCTCCTTGCTGGCGACAAAGGTGTGGCGATACACCTTCCTGAAGTACGCCGGGTCGGTTGACAGACTGCTCACCAACGACTTGATGTGAGCAACGTGCGCTTGACGCGTCGCAGCACTGCAGACTAGTCAGTCTCATAGACTTGATACCGACGAGACTGTCTTCAATCTTACCCAGTCGCCTTCCAGCCATCAACATAGCCTTTTCTCGTGATTTCACCGACGGAAGGTGCTTGGAGAAGCTCCATGACGACAAGGAGCTCGGCATTTTCGAGATTGACACCCAAGTCTTGCAGGTACGCCATCGTTGTGTCAAGACCAAGCGAGTCCTTCTCGTCCTTCGAATCATCTTTACGGCGTTAGTGGTGTTGGGGCAGACGCAACTCCCTGGTCCTTACCTCTAAGCTTGTCGAACATTTGATTCAACGTCGTTTCGAGTGCTGAAGTCGTGGGCGTAGAAGCTCCACTGCCGCCAGAGAAATACCTAGTGAGGAGGCATCAGCTTCGGTCCAAGCAGCCAGATTAGAAGCCACCGAGAGAGTGCAGGACAACATAAACACCAGCCAGATCCCGGACAGATTCTAGTCAACTGGCAACTTTGCTCAGGACACGTCAAAGTAAATGGGCGGAATACCCAAGTTGGTTCTTCTCTTCAGTAACCAGCCCATGCTTGGGTGTTCTGCGTTTCAACGACCACAGGTTCAGGCCTCTGACAGGAAATGCGCTCTTGACTCCTTTCCAGCCCATCTTGTTGCGGACACCAGTGTTCTTCTCGGCATCGATCAACCCTTGGCATGCGACAAGCTTCTACGGTGCAACATAGAGCCAAGTACGTCGACTAGCACCAAGCCTAAGCCAAACGAAAAGCTGAAAAACAAGGCGAGACGTGCGCTTATCAGCTTGTAGTCGGATTGCGGGGATGTCCGGGTAGACTGAGTTTATGCCCACCTGTTTCTCCTTTCAGACTGTCTTAAGGGGGTCGGATATTAGTGGCACCAGGATGGCAGGCAGTCCAGTCCGTGAGGCGAGGCGCTTGGTGTCAACCAGGTCGGCTATTGGACAAGGCTTGACCGGTTAAAATCGCTGGAGTGGCGGCTGCCACAGCAGTCGGGACTTTGAAGGGCCATTTAGGTGCAGAGTGAATGTTTCAGGAGCATTTGGCAGTCGGCGTCGGCTCGGCCTTTCTCATGTTGTGTGAACAAAAGTGTATCCCAAAAGTATGGTCGACTGTGACCTCGTTGCTGCAGGGTGCCTCTCTCCAGGGATTGCAATGCACCACGGCGCTTCGAGGTGAGAGGGCAGGTCCGGTTCCCCTCCGGAAAGCGTATCTCAGAACGAACCGACGACCACGCAATTAAGGTGACATGGCCTATCCATGCGCGAGCTGCACTAGGCCCAATTGTCCGAGAAGGACAGGCGCAGGATGGAGTCTGATTGATGGACGGTCCGGGAAATATTCAAAGGGGCGGGCGGCAATTGGCGACAATGAGACCCATGGGAACCCGGGAAACGACCACGGGGCGGGACGAAACGAAACAAACTGATGCGGAGACAAAGAAAAACCCACGTTGCTTATGGGAGGTGCACTTACGCATCGACAGCTTCGTTCAGCTTGTAGCCGGCATTCTTGAGATACTAGTTGCCGAGCATAGTCAGCATTGCGTCCTCTTCTTGTACGAGCCCGTTGAGATTCTCCTCTGCCGATTGCCCCTTCCTTTCCCAAGCAAGGTGCCGCTTCGATGGCCAGTTAAGCAAACAGCCCGACAGCGTATTGCAGCGCTCCGTCGGGTAGCGAAGCATGGCAAGACAGGTCCCGACGTTTCTCCGCCAGCTCAACGACACGGCACACGCACGTCTTGCAGAGCCATGGAGGACGATCAGGAGGGCGACGGCAGGAAGATAAGCAATAACGAACGGGGGGGTGGGGGGCAGTGTAGGCGGAAGACAAGCGGGTAAGAGCAGGTTGGCTTTTGTTTTTTCTTTTCCAGTCCCACATACCCGTTGGGCGGTTCGATCGCTCGCGCCAGTAAGCTGGACGAATTGTGTCGTCATGGCCTTCTGTGATGTCGATGAAGGAGGCATTGTGACGGCAAATGTTCCACCTCGATCTGGCCAACGTATTGTTACGACAAGGCAGGGTTCTGGTGTCGGCGCCGAGGGGAGAGGAATCGCTTGACGCAATCGGTCGCTACCGAGGCTCGTTCACGATGCGACGGGAGGCAAATTCGACAACGCAAGTAACTCAGGGTCCAAGACTGGTGGATAAGTCTGCCGTGGTGGATGCGTAGGCGATTGAGTCAACGACGCGGGGATCGGCCGGGTAGGTCGGAGGCGACGTTGTGTCTGCGAGTCGGTTGTCGTCAGGAAGGGTGAAGAGCGGTGATACGATGAGCTGCGCTGGGTCGAGGGGTTAGGCGCGCGGGGTGGAAAAGAGCTTAGGGCGGGGAGGGGAGACAAGGCAAGGCTGAATCAACGTTAGGATGGATGGATAGGATGGGATGGTGGGATAAACAGCGAAGGACGGAGCAACAGCGGGGAGCGATCTACCTACGGCGGGGCACTTTGTGGTTCTTTCGGCGGTAAGGTCCTTGCAGTTTAAGTATAGTAAGGCTTCGGTCAGTCCAGTTTTTGAGGTGAGGATAGGCAGCCATCGCCCGTTCTGTCAGCTTCCAACGTTGACCCCGCCAACCCCGCCTTCCCTATTGGATCCCTCTCACTCATTCTTGATGGAAACCTTCCTTCATCCTCACTTCCGAGCCACAAACCAAATCTGACTTCTTCAAGGCCACTGCGTCCGTCTCACGAATTATGGAAAATACCGTTCGGACTCATGTAGTTCTCATCCCAAATGCGAGCTTGGCTAGCAGAAGTGCATTTTTCATGAGAAGCAATTTACAGAAACACGGTCGAGCTCAGACGATCGATCTAGCTATCTCATCTGAACCAAAATCAGTGCCGTCATTTCTCTCAATTCTGTCAAAGCTGAGTTAGGCACGCATAGATTCATCGTGTAGTTGCATAGGTACGTATCATGCTTGCGTTGCTAATAACTGACCAGCCGACAAGCCGTCTTTCTACGAACCTGGCAGGGCATGACGCTACCGTATGGAAATATATCGTATCCTACGTTTTCTACAGGGCAGCCACGCCGGCCCTCAAAAGCTCGCTTTATTTCTACGTGCAGATTTCCATCTTCAAATTCTCATAAACTCCCCTCTAACACGTTTGAATAAATCAATGAATGGCACGCCGCAGATGAATCTCATGCTCATGACTTACACGCACTCCCTCACTCATTACTCAAGAAGGGTCTCGGGGAAAGTGCGCGCACACCATCACGTACTGTACAACAGGCTCTCTTTAGCGACGTAACAGCGCTCTCAAGCCCTCGAAGCTGTACAGTGCGAGCGTCCCTGGCGCTGAATGTCACTGGCCAGCGCCCCCACAACCCATGACGTCTACCAATGACACCGGTTGTACCAAGCATCTGGTTTAATTGATTGGAGCAGGCAGCAGACGCGACTCTTTTTCTTTTTTTCTTTTACTCGACGCGCCGCCACCGTCTCGTCGCCCCAGAGAACGAACGTCCGAGTATCTTCTAAAGTGTGTGTGACAGGTCCCGGCATCTGCCTTCAATACTGGCCTCTCACAGTTACACGATACCGACATGACATAGGATGGAGCCTCTACGCAGCCGGGACTCGAGCGAACCGCCAGTCGACCCTGCGCATCCTTTCAAGGGAGTCGTCGTTTGCTGCACCAGCATCCCGCCCGACCAACGGGTAAGTCATGATGCATACACCGTTCGCCTCTTCACCGGTGCTTGCCTTCTTGGTCGACCTGCGTACCCTCCAGCTGTATTGCATGCTCTGACAACCCACGGTAGACCCAGATAGCACAGAAGACGGAGGAACTCGGCGGCATCCACAAGTACGACCTAACGCCCGACGTAACCCATCTTGTCGTCGGCGACTACGACACGCCCAAATATCGCCATGTCGCCAAAGAACGAACCGATATCAAGGCTATGGACGCCAGGTGGATCGATATCGTAGGCGAGCTGTGGATGAAGGATGCCGACATCGACTTTGCCGCTCTGGAACGAGAGTGGCAGCTGAAGCCACTCGAGACGTGCGGCGATGTCACTGATCTGGAGAATCCTACCGAGGCCAAGCGCGGGGCCCTGCTGCTTTGCATGACGGGCTTCGACGACCGTGGGTTACCTCCGGCTCTTACAGTGGCGGGCGAGTCTAACATAACACATCACAGCCGAGCAGCGCGCAAGCATCATTGACAAGATCACCGCCAACGGCGGCGCTTACACCGGCGACCTGACGAAACGAGTCTCCCATTTGCTGGTCCACAGATCCGAAGGAAAGAAATACAAGGCCGCCCGGGCGTGGAACATTCGCACCGTATCGCTGGCATGGCTGGAGCAGAGCATCGAGCGCGGCATGATCTTGGACGAGCAGTATTTCGACCCGGCCCTGCCCCCGGAGGAGCAGGGTCAGGGCGCATGGAACAAGGCCAACCCTCGGAGGGAATCCCTGGGGAAGAGATCGAGGCCGGGGGTCGTGGAGGGCGGCCAGCGGAAGCTAAGGAAGACGGCGAGCATGAAGCTGAGCAGCCAGAGAGACACGCTCTGGGGCGACATCCTCGGCAGCAAGCCGACCGGCGAGCCCTCCGCGCCTGTGGATAGGGCCGATAGGATCGAGGTCCAGGACTCCGGCGTCCACGACTGCATGCTGCCACCCGCCCCGGACGCGGGCATCTTTTCGGCGTGCTACTTCTTCATGACCGGTTTCGAGTCGTGGAAATCAAAGATACTGGCCGAGACGATCGGCTCTCTGGGCGGCCACGTGTGTGCCACTTTCGAAGACATCGCCTCCAGGGGGTACGAGGCCAGCCCGAGCCGCAGGTTCCTCATCGTACCTCAAGAGTCGCAGCCGTCGACTCACTTCCAGCTCCCTCCCGCGCACGCCGACAAGATCCAGATAGTGACCGAGTTCTTTGTCGAGCGATGTTTGCACAACAAAGCCTTGTGCGACCCAGATAGCCACGTGTTGGGCCGGCCGTTCCCCGTGTTCCCCATCCGCGGCTTCGAAGGCCTCTCCATCTGCACGGCAGGCTTCTCGGGCATCGATCTTCTCCACGTGGAGAAGGCCGTGAGGCAGATTGGTGCCAAGTTCGCGGCGAGGCTCAACGACGCAACCTCGGTACTGGTATGCAGGACGCTCGCCGATACGAGGAAGGAGAAGCTCAAGTTCGCCTTCGACAACAGCATCCCCATCGTCCACTCGGAGTGGCTGTGGGAGTGCATATCGACGGGCTACAACGTGCCGGTGAAGAGGCACATGTTTCCTGAGCTGAATCAGGCGGCTGATCTCCAACCCAAGCCGAGGGTTGCGGAGTCCCGTGACGATATGAAGCAGGCCTTTCAGAGGACTCGGTCCGAGCCCGTCCCTCACATTACAAAGAGGACAGCAGCCAGACACTCGACCATCGCCGGGGGCATCGACACAACGGCCTTCAAAGACGACAAAGACGACCAGAGGGCGACGCCAGCTATAAGTATGAACCCAGTCGCGCCTCCGGTAGAGCCAGAGAGAGAATTCACAAAGGTGGACTCGGCCGCATCTCTGCAGTTCCAGACCGCCAAGACACACCAGATGGACAGCTTCGGCGCGGGGACAGTGGCGCCGCCGCTGTCGAACGCGACTCCAGACGCGCTGAACAGGCCACCCGCGAGCGAGTCGACGGCGAAGCCCGCAAGGGCGCTGGTCAGGACCGCGAGCGTGGCCGACAGCATGGAGCCGACGCCGATCACCGTCGACGAGGAGCCGGCCCCCGTCCCATACCGAAGCGAGCCGGCTCTGGCGGCCGTCGACGAAAGCCAAGCCGGGACAAGGCCGGCCGAGGACGAAGAGGCGCAGCTGAAGCGTCATAGGGACGCGCAAAAGGCGGCCGAGAAGGAGGCCTTGACGTCGAAGCTTGCGTCCCTCATCGACTCGAAGCGCAGCGCCGAGAGCGCGCCCGAGGAAGAGAGCTCGGGCCAGCAGCAGGCAAGACGCCCCCGCAAGCGTCCGTTCGGGCGGGCCATCAGTAACGCGTCGGCGGCCTCGAGCGGGAGCGCCGAGTCGCGCCTAGACTCGATGGGCCGCACGGCGGCGGCGGTGGACGAGTACCAGCCGCACCAGGACGTCGGGCAGCAGGGGCAGCAGCAGCAGCAGCAGCAGCAACCACCACCATCGACGCAGATCCAATACCAGGACCCGGAGGCCCAGCAGCACCGGGTTAAGATCATGAGCAAGATGCGCGGAGGGGACAGCAAGCCCTCCGCTGCCGGCCAGGGGGCGGCGGCGGCGGCGGCAGCGGCGGCGACCAAAAAGAAGATCACGACGATTGGTGGTTTCGACTTTAGTGACGAGGGGAGGCCGAACACTAGGCAACTTCGGCGCAAGTAGACAAGAGGAGGAGATTTGGGAACCGGGGGGGAGAAACCCTCCCCCCCCCCCCTTCCCCCTCCCAGTTCGGCTGCCCCGTAAACTTGGGCATTTGTATATATAAAACAACGGGCTACTATTTTGGTTCCGGAGGGGGGAGTTTATTGCCAGGATCTTTCACCCAAGGCGTTGAGAGCGGGCGAGGCAAGGAAAGGGGTGGGTACGCTCGCAAGCACGCACGCACGTGCGCACACACATTTATAGCATCGCATAGCATTTGACGGCACATGGATGATTAACGCCAGGAAGATGGGGGTATAAATCTCTGATTTTGAATGCGGCAAGACGACAAAAAGCATCGATCTGGGTATCTTCCATTCCGCACGTGTGCATACATAGGGTATACGTCAACGTCTTCGGCGACTTTTGGTCAACCGCGTCTTACAGCGAGCTCTACAGCCCGGTCAGTCCCATCTCTTGGTACAGGTATCTTGATGCTTTCTTGTAGTGGTACAAATGAGAAACGTGTGAGAACAAAAAAAAACAAGGTGGTACATGGAGCCTGTTTCTTGTGGTTTTTGATCGAGTCTTTTCCTCCCCCAAAAACGAGTCTTTGTTTGAATGTCCTGTATTCCGAAAACAAAAAACGTCTTGCCAAACCAAACCGTGCCTTGGGCGCAGCCCTGGCGATACAAAAAAAGACCCTGCATGCTAGTAAAATCAACAAATTGATACAGGAGGAATCCCCGTCCGGTCGTACGGCGTCATCGTACAAGTTGGAGGTGAACAGAAAGCGGGGGACTGCCGAAGAAGGCCGCCGTAGGGGCAGTGATGGCCTACAAGACGGATGCCGCCTCAGTGAGGACGCTGAGCAGACTTGCAGCGGCACCGCCGATGCCCACGGCGCCCAGCGTCTCGCCCCAGGCCTTCTTCTTGTCCCGCCTCTCGCGCTCCGAGCGCTCGCGGTGGTGCCGGCCAGGGTAGTTGTCGCGGTCCCGGTTTCTGTCTCTGTGTCCGTCACGATCACGGTCACGGTCACGGTCACGGTCACGGTCACGATCCCGGTCACGATCCCGGTCCCTCTCACGATCCCGCTCGCGCTCGCGGTCTCTGTAGTGCCCGTCGCGGTCCCTGCTATCGTAGTCCCTGTGCTCTCGGCGGGAGGGACGCCTCCTCCTCTCACGGTCGTCACGATGGGAGCGCGGCAAGGACGAGGCGTGCGGGTCAAGCTCATGAGGCTCGGGGTCGAAGCGCACGTGGTTCTCATTCTTGTTCTTAAGGATCGGCTTAGGCGGGACGGTGGCTGCGGGAGAAGTACCCTTTTCCCGGTCCGAGGGGGGCGGCACGATGTAGTATGTCTTGTTGCCTTTTTGATTGTGGTCCGAACAGCTTGCATCCGAGGAGTTGTCGGACGAATCCCAGAGAGGCTCGTCAGAGGATGTCTGGGACTCGCCGCGGCGGCGTGGAGGGGAGGAGCGGCCTGTCGGTGCAGCACCGCCAGGGCCACCGTTGTGACGTCGCGACGAGCGTGCGGCGCGGGCCTCAGCAGACAGGCGGGCATAGTTTGTGATCTCCTCGCGGGTGAGGACGCCGAGGACAGCGACGTAGTCGGGGCGGGCCTCGTAGCGGACGCCAGCGCGCTCGAGAATCTCGGGGGAGACGAGAGCCCGGCGGATGCGGGTCCACTTCGCTTCCATAGGAATGTCTAGACCGTAGCGGTCAGGTGCTATACGAGTCTGAGACGAGCGCGGGGAGGCGCCGTAGGCTAAGGGAGGCTGGCCGCCGTTGTTGACGTGGGGTGGGACGGGGGGCACGAAGCGCGGCGAGACACCGAGGTTGTTGGGAGTGGATGAAAAGTCCGCGGCAGCGCGGGCGGCCGCTACGTCTGGTGGGAGGTACCGCGAGGCAGGCGAGGTGGAGGACGGGGAGGTGCTATAGTGCTGTGCGGCATTGAGGCGGAGGTTATCCATGCCGCTGTTGAGCGTGTCCATGGCCATGAGGTCGCGGGTCGAGATGAGAGCAAGCGAGTCGTTGTGCTCGTCCTCGGTCCCGTTTTCCCGCTCGTACGTGGATAAGGTACTGAACTCGTTTGGCATGGCGGGCGCGGATCGCGGATCTGGCGCCATGTGGCGGTCACCTCGCACTGCCGGGGCGTACCGGTCGTCGTAAGTGCCGTAAGTCTCTCCTGGGCCATCAACGTCTCGGTCTTGGAGAGAGGGCGACGTGCCGGCCATGGCTGAATAAGAGTGAGCACGCTCCTGTGCAAGGAGGCCGCGGACGGAAGGTGGTGCCGTGGCATCGTTGCCAGTTGATTCCTCGAGCTCGCGGATGTAAGCACGCAAAACCTCCTGTATAGGTGGTGTTAGTTGTGGGTTCCTTCTAATTGGACATGTGCTCATCATCATGAAAGCGTACCTTGTTCTTGCGCAAGACATCCCTGGAGAAGCCCTCCTTTTCCAACTCGGTGCGGAACTGCTGCCATAGATCCTCGTCGTCCTCGCCGATGCCGCTGTCTCTTCTTGCGAACAGTCTCGCAGCGATGGCGTCCACCTTGTCCTTGATGGTGTCAAGGTTCCCACCCTGCTCATCCACGATACGCTGCGCCTTGGTGGGGTTGTGGAGCTGGACAGTATCGAGAAACATGTCAATGCTTGTCTTTTGGTTGGCGAGCTTGGGGCGGATCATGGCGACCATGTCGCGCTCGCGCTCCTCGAGACGGGGAGCGTCGCCATACTTTTCCAGGATGGTGTCGAGCTGCTTGAGGGCGAAGTCGCAGTCCTCGACGAGGGGCGAGAGCTGGCGAGCGTAAACGGACGAGGCGTCCGAGTTGAGGAGCGAGTCCGGGTCCTCAGCCTCGACCTTGAGGTGCTTGAGAACGGTGTGCAGACGGCGGACGGCGGTGGCGACGTCGGCGAAGTCGGGCCCGGACGTCTTGGCGCGGCGGTAGAGAGCGCGCGCGAAGGCGTTGACGGCGCTGAGATTGGGGGCTGGGGTACCGTTGCTCATGACGGCGGAGCGACGGGGTCGTTGGTAGTTGTGGTCAGTATTGGTGGGTTGTTCTGCCCGGTCGACGAGCAGATGTCTGTCTGGCGTTGGATGGATTTGTAATGCGGTTGGTGTGTTGACGCGGTGTTGTGTTAGTGGTGGTGGTGGTAGTAGTAGCGGTAGTGAGTCAACAGGACAGAGAGGAAGAGATGAAGGGTGATGGAGAAAGACAGAGAGCGACGCGGGAAGATTTTGGCTTGCAGAGACTAGGTGCTCTCAGGGCAGCGGCGGATGTAGTTGTAGTTGAAGGCGGCGTCGGGTTGAGATCGACGGCAATACGCAATAGGGAGGGCGGGTTAAGGGCAGGGAAAGGCGATGGCAGTCAGGAACAGCAATAAAGATGTTGCATCAGAGGAGATGATGTTGCAAGGGGCCAGTGGACCAGGGGTGTAAGGGAGCGAGAACATGGGCGATGGGGGATGAGGGTTGAAAAAGGAAAGGCTGGTCCGCAACGGAGGGTGGGCGAATATGAGGAGAATCTTGGTAGTGTAGAGTAGAGATGATCACGGGGCGAGGGGGTAGGTAGGTAGGTAGGTAGGTAGCCTGCGGATGTGTGCGACGTGAGGTCCGAGAATAACTTCAGGTTCGGTGAGGGTGGATCAGAGCAAACAAGTGCAGGAGATCCAAGTGTCGAGTCGACAGGCAGGCAAGGAGATGAATGAAGTAAAGTAAGCAAGCAAGCATTCACCAAAGTATACTTGTAGAGTATCCGTATGTGTACAATATTACTGATAGGAGGAGGGGAGAGAGATGCCCTGTCTATCTACCTGTACATTGCGCGACAAGGCCAGGTCAGGCCAGGTCAGGTCAGGTCAGGCCAGGCCGGGCCGGCAAACAGCAAGCGACCACAGCCAGGAGAGGAGGCGCGATAGAGCGCGAGAAGGGTGGGTGGTGCTGAATGGCGATATTGTTGTCATGGAATGCAGAAGCGGGTGGCTGACGGTAACTCGAACAAGTCACCTTTTTTCTTTTCTTGCAGGGGTTACCTCGCCCGGTGTACGGATAGGATACCAATGTACTCACTCTACTTGACTTGGGTCCGTCACTTTGGACGCAGCAGCAAATCATGTGGATGCAACCCGAGGATGGATGACTCCAGATACCTACCTACTTACCTAGGTAGGTAAGTAGCTTACCGTAGTACATACACATTGTGTGCCTTGGTATCTCTCGTGGATTCTAGAATAAGAAGAACGAGGAACAAGAAGACAGACAGACAGAGGGGCTTGTCTCGTCACTCATCAACGTCAGTAGATGCCTTGCTTGGACGCCTGGATGGATGGATGGATGGATGGATGGATTTTCGTGTATTGTATCCGTTCCAAGCAGCCGATCTGCGCCGCATCCAATCCGTTGTTTGCATTTGTAAACGATGGTGTGAAGGAAGGGGGACCGAGCCTTGCGGAGGTATCACCATGGTTGCTGGAGGGCGGGCAGGAGAAGACACGTCGCAGAGGCTGGTGACTGCGAGGGGGGGCGCTTGTGATGTAAACTTCAGACAGATAGACAGACACAGACCATCGTAACTACTACCACCTAGGTATGCTGCGCTGCGCTGCGCTGCACAGGTAGGTAGTGGTGGGAGGTGGGAAAAGGTTTCCCAGCTTGCTGCTTCCTGCAGATGCTGCTAGTGACGTATTGGCTGGTAGTGAGTGACGTTCCGTTCCATGCAATCATACAGTACGTCACTGGTCTCTTCCCGAAGCGGCTTAGCTCCGCGGCCGGGCCAGCCAGAGAAAGACCCTTTCCTCCTTCCTTCTCCCCTTCTCCCCCTGCAAACCCCTTGCCATCGGATCGGTCTTGCCTTTTACTCTTTGCCTCTCGTGCCTTCCTGCCCCTCTCTCTCTCTCTCTGTCGGTTGTACCTCTTCTGCCCTTGTCCGCTGGGGCGGTACATACATACATGGTACATGGAAAAGGGAAAGGGCGTCGTCCACTGGCACCTGACCCGGTCTGGGCGAGATCTTGTACTTGTTACTTTGTACATTCCGTTCGTCCCGCAACACGAGCAAGCAACACGAGGGGAGGGAGGTACAGTCCAGTTAGTTAGTTAGATTCATTACGTAAGCCCGGCTGTCTTTTACATCGTACATTGCATTACATTCAGCTACCGCGCGTCAGTGTCAGTGACGGGACGCCCTCGAGCCTCATTCAATATGATACCCGTTCACGCCCGTTTCTCCACGCCCAAGCTCCATCAGCTGCTGGAAATAGCTGCCGATAGGTAGTGCTGTGTTTCGTCGACTTGATTTGAGCGGGAAACGTTTCGAATGCAGTCCCTCCTGCAACCCCCCGAAATAGCTCACAGCGTCTCGAGCAGATGGCTTTGTTTCCCTAGGGTGACTGCGTGACTGCGTAGGGCTGGTTGCCAATCCCGACCTTCACCACTACCTTCATCACGGCCGTCATGCTAACTAACGCCAGGCAGGGGAGGGGTGGATTGCCTTCGGTACAGGCAGGTACGGACCACGGAGCTGCCACATTGTGGTCCGTGTTCAATTTCTTGCATCTTGACCATCCAGGATGGGATGGGATGCTCCCTGGCTGATTGGGGCAGGGTTCTTCTTCTTCTGCGCCACCCACCTGGATCAGTCGAGCCCATCACCAAACTCGGCATGCATGCAAACCTGCAGCAAGGCAGACAAGGGCACACGGAGGCGCTGCCATGGGGTATCTACAGTACACAGTCGGGGCCGTTGGCTGTCTCGCTCTTGCTCGCTCTCTCCCCTCTCCGGCGGCGGTCCCCGGGATGGCAAGTCACAAGAAAACAAGGAAGGCCCAGGCCCTCGTAAACCCCCGGTTGATGCTCATGCTCGTGTCCTGCATATACAGTACAGTACCCGTGGGGAAAAGCAGGGTCCAGTGAGTGTGGATATTCATCCTGCTCTCAACGTTGCCGTGCTGCGCAGAATACGGAACAGAACCTGCAGCACTTGCAGCGTTGTAACCGAATGGAATACGGGTAGGGGGGCAAAAAAAGGGCCCTTTCTTTACCTTTCGCCTTTGCAATCCCGCTTGCATAGATACATAGGTGCTTTGTACCCATCGGTTCGTCTTGTCCTCCTCGGTGGAACCAAAAGGCATCTGTCTCCGCGCGTCCGGTGCCGCCCGCCCGTATCCAGTTCTGGTCGAGAGACTTCCAACACGGCCGAGAGGCGCGCTAACGCCGTCTTCTAGAAGCCCCACCAGCACGTTCGGTCCATCCGAGGGTCTAGGAGTCAACGGTACCCTAGGTGCTGTGCTGTGCTTGGTATTCCACGGAGACGGAAATGGGCAAGCATCCGTCGCCTCCGGCCACGAGACAAACCCAGACCAAACGTTCGTTTCGAAGGCGCCACTTTCCCACCAGCTGCAGTCATTCCAACAAATATGGAAACCGAAACAGCGAAAAGACGCTCGGCGCTTGAAACGGCCCAACGACGACTTCGACGACGACTTGACTGCGCACAGTTAGTTACTGCTGACGCATAGGGCGGGGTATGTGATATCCTCGCCGTCAGCGGAGCTGAGCTGAACTGCCCTTGTCGGGCTATACAGTCGTATCATGCAAAATCCCGAGTCGAAGAAGGTGCACATTTTGCTGCATTTCTCTCTCCCTCTCCCTCCCTCTCTCTCTCTGCGCACCTCCCTGTCCCTTTCACTCTCGTCTCTGCGAGTCTCTTTCTCCCGATGATCTGATCCGTCTCCTCTCCTGTGGGCTGAAGAGCATGACTAGGCTTTGCGCAACCTTCTTTCTTTCATGTCCCCCCACCCCTAATGCGTCGTCCCGAGAGCCTCGCGTATCGTCCTACCTGCCCGTCTTACACGGGGCTCGTCGATTCGCCGTGAGCCGTCACTGTTGATTCCACGATGCCCCTTCCTGCAGGGTACTACTAACTCCCTCTACTTGACCGCACGCAAAAGGAAAGGAAACGACCGCGCCGGAGGGGATCTTTCGCTAGTCATGCAGTAGTGTTGCAGCAGGCTGCCCGACAAGCCACAGTCAAGTGCAGAATCGGATTCGCTGGATAGGCTCTGGACCTCGCGCAGCGCGTCCACGGCCATATAACGCTAACCCGGCTTTCCCCACACCGTTAGCAGTCGCAGAGCCCCCTCCGAATGTGCAAAGCCACCGCCCTTCAATCCCCCCGCTTGGTTCCATTCGGAGGGCGGGAAATCGATAGTCTCTTCCTTCCATGTCTCTCTTTATTTTGCCTTTCTTTGCTAACCTCTTCCTGGGGTGGGGTGTCTGTCGTACGAGCGTTGACGGGCTTGTGAGACCAAATGAGGTTGTCAGGTTCTCCTCGGCACCTCAACTTCACCACTGACCAGGCAGCAGCCCCCGCCCCCGGTGACTTGGACTTTGGACGGACGCTCTCGGTAGCTACTATGTAGTGCATATCCTCGCCGCCTCTCGAAACCTGAGACGGAGAGAGAGATAGAGAGAGAGAGAGATGGAAGCAGAGAGCTTGGGCCTCTCTCTCTGCGTGGCCATGTCCTCTTATCGGGACTATCGCCCTTTGACCTCTCTACCACATACATGCCCGTCGCCAGGCCGAGGATTGGTGGGTGGGTGGGGGGAGGGGGTTTGCCTCAGAGGCTCGACGTTTCCTCTGCTTGATAATCAGGAACACCTTCCATGGGAAACTTTTCGCCGGGTCTGAGCTTTCGATTCAGCGTAGCTTGTTTGGGCAGACTCATGTTCCAAGCTCAGGCCCCAAGAGGAGAGAGATGGGAGGTGGTCGTTTGGGGATACCAGACCGCTTTGCTTCCCCCTCGAAGAAGGCGTGTATAAACATCCGTTCATGGAGAGAAACTGCAGCAGAGTTTTGGATGCCATCCGTGTCACACCGACGTCGAACTTCAAGGTGTTCCCCGATTCGTCCGGTGTTCAGGACACGGCCTCGAACAAGCCCCTTGACGGGCCCAATCCCTCATGTGTCAGCTGCCAGAACTTGGTCGATTGTTTCCCTTGTCAGATCAATGCAAACTCTATTATGCTAGTTCAGCCTTGGGTGACCCCTCCCCCCCCCCCCCCCCCCCCCCTTCGGCCAGTCAGGCAAGCTATTCTTTCCTTCTTCTTTTGGTTTTGAACGGCTTCACCCGACCATGGCCAGTGACGCATCGCGGCGGAGAGAAGGGGGGAGAAATGTACGCTTCGGTGTCCGTTCACTTGGTATCTTTTCAGGGGCTGCTGACTCGTATCTCCTAACCTCCAAGTTCCTGTCCAGCTTTCTTTGCCTTCTATTCCGGTTCACTGCCACCACCGGGCACCTTTCCGCTGCCCGGGTCAACTAGCCCGTGCAGAGCCTTTTCCTCCCCCCCTCCTTTTTTGTTTTTTCGTCGTGTGTTCAGCCTCAACTCCAAAGCCGGTTAATCTTGCACATGTGGGCAACGGTGGTGTGTGTGTGTCCCTGACGCAACCCTCCAACCTCCGTCTGACATGCGGCTCAAATGGAAATCCTCTCCAGAGAGTATGCCTTGACCTTCTGACTCAGCAGGTGGCCCTTCTCACGGGAGCTCCTCTCGAGCACCTCGCCGCCCGAGACGATCTTGACGTTGGACACGTTTTGCTTGGACACGAGTCCCAGAGGCAGATGAGGCGAGCTCTCAACGTCAAGCGACACCGGCTTAGGGAGGGCTTGAGCACGCCCAGAGGGCGCCGTCTTGACCCCAGCCTTGACTGCCCTGCCATATTGCACCGCCTCGCCGACGATGCCGTCCAGGTAGACGGCCTCGTTGAGGCCCTCCAGGGCTGCGCTGACCTCGAGTTTCAGTGCCGTGATGAAGTCGGCCGCGTCCGCGCCGTCTCCGAGGCATGTGCCATTTGTGAGCCACCCACTGGGTCCCACGGAATCAATGCATCGGGACAGGAGTTCGGCGATGAGCGAGATGGCGCCATCGGGCGGCGCCCTTGCGGCCTCGTCCTGGTCGAAGTTTGTCGCGTCCACGTATCTCGATGTCCAGGCACTGCCGATGAGCTGAACACGTAGCAAGTGAATGAGTGACAGGACCTCTGTCGGGTTGAACGTCTCGCGAAGAGCCCGTACTGTGGCGACTGACGAGTAGTTTGAGAGCTTCTCAAAGGCCGTCGTCAGGGCTCGTGCGCGGAGGTTCGTGTCGTCACCTAGATGATACTCGGCCAGCTCGAGCTCCTTCTCGAGATGGTCAATCTCCATCGCCACGTACTCTTCCTCCTTGGTCTCCGTCGGCGCGGGGAGCAAAAGTCTGGACTGCTGGTCGAGGCTGCGCATAATGATGCGGATGACGAGGAGGAGTTCCTTCTCGCCAAGCTTGGTGGCTGAGACGTAGTTCAATAGCAGCTCCATGGCCGGGTCCATGTCAACGAGTCGCTGGACAAGCTTGTCAATGATTGTTTCCTTGGACGCCGCCTCAACCAGCTCGCTCTTGAAGGCGGCAGACATGTTGGCGTTGGTTAGATGGCCCGCTGCAATGAGGTAGATCATGACATTGCTCGCGGGGAGCATGCAGCGAAGGAGACCACCTTCCTCGGCCTGGGTATCCATCGAGAACACCCTGCTGATGGCATACAGCACCCACCGGCGGTCCACAGCGGGATACATGTCTGAGCGTTCCAGCCACTTCCAGTCGGGCGTCTGGACACCAGTGACCTCCGCGTCTTGGTCGATGGCAACTCCAAACCGCTGTGCCAAGAGGGCCTCGAAGGCCTTCCAGTCTTGCGCCAGGAGGTATCCGTCCGCCTTCTCCACGTCTGCCAACGACTCCTTGACGTATTCATCCGAGAGGGTTCCGGGAAGGTAGTTCTCGAACGTCGAATTCCCCGTCTTAGGCAAGCTCGTTGGCACGCGGTCCGATCTTGGCAGGCCTCGTCCTATGGAGTCGATGAGAAGGCCCTCCTTGCTATGCGACTTGGGTCGCTCAATCTGGATGGAAACCAGGGTGCTGCCGACAACAGCAACTGCCATGTCCAACTTGGACAGGAATGTAATCAGCGTCGGCTTCTGATGCTCAGTGCTCTCGGGAAGCTGAACCGCCGTCGAAGCCTGAACTGAGTGGAAGGTAGGGTTCATCATGCTGGCAGAATTCTGGGAGAGGCAGAGGACTGAGTGCTCTGACAGCTGGAGGAACGAGGTCAGCTCAGGCAGAGGCAAGCGACCCTGCAACTTGGGAACGGCACTCGTAAGGTCGTAAGTTCGGAGGACAGCGCTGGACAGCTGGAGGAGCTTCCCAGACTGGATGTGAAGCTGGTAAGTCGCCGACTTGGCTGCGTCATCCTGAGAAGGCAGGGGCGTAACGTGCAGCTGGACCAACGGCTGCGAAGCGACAGTTGGCAAGACGCCGAGAATGATGAGGAACCTTGATGTCGTACCCTCGTTGTCGGCGCGGACAACGATGGCGAGCACGTCCGGGTTGAAGGTCTTGGGGTCGATCTGTCGCCCAAAAGAGCCGAAAGCGTCTTGCCTGTCCTGGAACAGCCCATTCAGGACCTCTGACGCTGCAGCGTGCAGAGAGAACTCGACCTCATACTCGGAAATGGTTGAGGGAAGCAGGTCCTTGCACAGGCTGTAGGAAGCTGCGCTCCACTTCTGCTCCAAAGCTTCGCCGTCCAAGCACAGAACCTGCCCGTCCTTACAGAGACCAAGCACGTCGCCCCTATCGGACTGCGGTGCGTCGCTCATAGCGGTGGTGTCGACAGCGGACGATGTGAAGAGGTAGGCGATCGGGTGCTTGTGGCGCACTCGTTGGGATGTGCTGGTAGAGTTTGTCTTGCCAGTCACGTCGATGGCATCTCGGCAGAGAGTGACCTTTGCGCCTGTCGAGTCTTGTGTCGAGAGGTAAGTGTAGTTGTTGCGACTGCTCGTGCCGGCCCCCTGGTATCGGATTGAATACGGCGCGCAGGTGAAGGACTCCTGAGGTGGGATCGGGTAGGATGTTCGCAGACCAGAGGAAGGGACCTAGGATTATTAACAAAGTGTTGTGATGGTGCCGCGAGAACCGAATACTAACATGATAAATATTTGCTGCTTCTCCGTCCACGCCGACAACAACCTCCAACCTCTTCCTCTTCTTGGATCCGGGCTTTTGTGTGTAGACCTCTCCAATATGGTACTGGCCCTTTGTGTGGTCGAGAGGACGCGGCAGGGAAGCCAAAACGTCTGGTCGGTGAATGCGGAAAGTGGGAGCCATTTTGGATTGTCGAGAATCCCCGGTCTGTTGCAGCGATTCGTTTGGAATATCAGCAGTGCCTGGCTCTGGGTGCAACTGCAATGGCTCTGGTACAGCTCAAGGACCCAGCAGTGTAAGTGATGGCTTCGATCTCGAGAAAAAAAAAAGTTGGGAAGATGCGCCGTAGTGGGGTGCAGCCACAGAAGCAGGATAGATTCGCACTGTGGAGACCGGTGTGAATTTGGCGCTGATGGACAGTGCGTCTGGTAAAGAGAATCGTGCCATCGGATTAAGCCACTGTCCGATCATCCGATATCGATAAGCTAGAGATGGGAAGGTCGCACAATGGCCGCTGTGGATACCCTAGGAAGTGTGTGGCTGATACCTGAAAGCAGAGAAGTGGTGTGGCTGGTGCACCTTGTCAGTCAGAACGGATACGTACCTGGAATCTAAAAAGTGTGGTTAATGGAAGTCGCGGTACGCGGTGCCGTCCCCAGCGACTGGGACGCGGTTTAGAACGCGACGGGGGGTGGGTGGGTGCTTCTTCAAGACCTGGACAACCCACCCACCACGTCAACTCCTCCTAGGTTTGCCTTACTCTACCTATGTTATACTTTTGAGTTAGAAAGGACTTGTCCTTGCCAGTGTGTTTCTATCTAGTGACGGCTCTGGAGAAGTTGCAATTCCTTCTATAACCTTTTGCACTATATACTTTAACGTCTGTCCGGTCGCATGCTCTCTGACGTATTCTGACGGTGCGACGGCTCCAGCGTAAGTACCAATGTCCAACAACCACGCCCGCCTCTCTCTCCCTCGCTCCTCAGTTCTCGCTCTTTTTCTCAAAATGTACTGAGGGATTCTTCGAACCACAGCATCCCCTGATCTCATGGGAACCCTTCTGGCAGCCATGGCTCCAGAAGGACTGGACGTCTCCAACAAGAAGCTCCATCCATTCTTCGTCCCGGGAAACAGCACCCATGCCCCGAAACCCGATCCGGCCGTGAAGGACCATCCTCAGGACCCCGATGGATCAAACCCGACAACCGAGGAGACGCAATCATCACGGAAGAAGACACGCGCGTCGCAGCCCCCGTCAAGCGATGTCGAACCTTTCTCGTCCGACATTGGCGAGGATGAACACGGCCGTAAAAGACAAAAGATAGCTGGTGGCAACCCTCCGAGCTCTGGGAAGAAGAGAGGGCGACCCAGGAAGAAGCAGCCTGGTCCGGCGGTCGCGGTAGTCAACAACTTCTCCCAGGTCAACGGCGTGCCATTGTCGCACCTTGTCAACGAACTACCACAAACGCCTCTTCCTGCGCCGTCGCCCGCCCACCCGGTTGCTCTGCCCCTGTCCCAGGCACCTAGTTCAGCATCGAATGCCAATGGACACTTGCATACAGCAGACACCTGCGCTTCGAGTACTGGAAAGGCCGACCCGCCAAAGCCCATCAAGGTTCTCAAGTTCAATCCCAAGACCGGTACTATTGGGTCACCACCGAAACCAAAACCAGGCCCTGCAGATACAGCCAAAGGCGCAAAGTCCAGCAAATCGCATACCAAGCCATCTCGCATTGTAACGATTAGGTACGGGCACGATGCAGAGTCGCGCGAGCGGATCGGTCCGAAGATTCAGCAGATACTCACCACTCCTTCCGATAACAAGCCAACAACCTCGGCGGATACCACCCCTCGGAAGTCTCGTGCCAAAGCTCCCAGAGCGGGCCAAGACAAATCAAAGACGAACAGCACGCACCCCCTATTCCTCGCCAAGTCCAAAAACACTGTCAAATCAGCAGAGACCCCTTCCGCTGCTCCAAAGCAACCCAGGGCCTCCATTTTCTCTTCAACCCCATGCTCTCCCAGTAAGCAGCGATCGACTCCGGCGGCTGGCAAGGTTCAGCTTCCGCAATTTGGCGTCCGGTCCATGGGACTCAAAGTCCCAGGTGCATGCCACCCAGCATGGCCACCCCAGGGAACCGCCCATGTTAGGGGTTTGTCTCCTGACGAAGAACGCTTGCCAGCAAGGCATCACGGCGGGTTTTCAGCTAGAAAGTCCAAAGGACAAACAACGAATATATTGCCGGGAGAGTCTATCATAGATCGGCTCTCGGCATCATTAGACACCCTCAACATTACAAGGACAATCCAAGAAGCCGCCGAGGACTATGTACCACCTCCGCCGTCGGAGCTCCGTCTCCCGGAAAAGCACTTTGAAAGCGGCCGCAAACTCCGGCAGAGAATCAGGCCTGAGTTGCGTTCTCTCCTCCCACTCATCTCGAGCCAAGATAGCGATGATGAACTGCTCACTGCGTCTACCCGCAAGCCTCATCCCGCCGTCGCCCGCCTTTTCAACTCACTCGAAACCAATCTCTCAGCTTACGACAGGTCTCAATGTGAGGAACTTCCCTGGGCCCATAAATATGCGCCGATCTGCGCAGAAGAGGTCCTCCAGAGTGGCCAGGAAGGCGTCTTGTTGAAAGAGTGGCTGCAGACCCTCAAGGTTCAATCTGTTGACACCGGGGCACCCAACGCGGATCAGAAACCTGGTTCCAAGCCTTCTTCTGCAACAAAGAAGAAGAGAAAGCGCAACAAGTTGGATGGCTTCATCGTCTCCAGTGGCGATGAGCTCGAGTTTCTGCCCGACGTTTCCGACGACGAGGATGATTGGCTCCCGACACCGGTTCACGGCAGCGCGAAGAGGACCGTGGTTCGCAAGGACATTAGCAAGGATGCGAGCCGGCTCACCAACGCAGTAGTTCTCAGTGGACCTCACGGCTGTGGAAAGACGGCTGCGGTATATGCCGTTGCTAAGGAGCTTGACTTTGAGATATTCGAAATCAATGCGAGTAGTCGCCGCAATGGCAAGGATGTCATGGAGAAGGTTGGAGACATGACCCAGAATCACCTTGTCCAACAGCACCGCCAGAACGACGGCGGAGACAATGCCGACGACGAGACGGCAAACGACATCAAATGCGGCAAGCAAGGCACCATGACATCATTCTTCAGGCTCAAGACGGCGGCCAAGCCCAAAGTCACAGTCCAGCCCGAAACGATTGAGCAACCGACGTTGGCGAAATCCGCAAAGGCAAAGGCGCAAACACAGAAACAGTCTTTGATTCTTCTCGAAGAAGTCGACGTGCTTTACGAAGAAGACAAGCAGTTTTGGGCGACCATTGTAAGCTTAATTGCCCAATCCAAGAGGCCGTTTGTCATGACTTGCAACGACGAGACCCTGGTACCATTCCATAACTTTGTCTTCTACGGGATCCTCCGATTTACACCGCCACCAGAGGTTTTGGCAGTTGATGCTATGCTCTTGATTGCTGCCAATGAAGGCCATGCTCTCCGCAGGGCGGCTGTGAGCGCGCTGTACGAATCCAAGGGTCACGACCTCCGAGCATCTTTGATGGAGCTCAATTACTGGTGTCAGCTTGGAGTCGGTGACCGCCGCGGCGGCTTTGACTGGTTCTACCCGAGATGGCCAAAGGGCTGTGACACAGACGAGAACGGTGATGTGGTGCGTGTGATCAGCCAAGATACGTATCTGGAGGGCATGGGATGGGTCAGCCGTGATCCGGCAATCGTCTCAAGTCCCCGCGCAGCTGAAGAAGAGTTGATGAACCAATGCTGGCAGAGTCTAGGGGTGGATTTGGGCAACTGGCACGAGTCCCTTGACATGGTATCATGGGCAGACAATGTGGCCACATCCTCGGCCGGGGACAGGGCCGCTGCGCTGGATGTGTTTTTCGAGTTTTCCGATCTTTTGAGCGCAGCCGATCTCTGCTCTGGCGGCGACTTTGGACTTCGATTCCAGGTGAGTTGGCTGGTAGCTATTCGAAGGCAGCGACGCGACTAACTTGGCCTAGGAACCACTTGATCCTACGCAACCAGGCCTCCCCGTCAAAGCACGCGACGACTTCATCATTGGACGCCGTCTGCTAGAGGCTCCGCCCCTCACGACTTACACATGCACAGCACGAGCCATCGCCACCAGTCTGAAGTGCGGAGCTCGACAGACCCTTCAGACGGCGCCTGTCAAGAATGATGCTTCAGTCAGGATGAATTGCTTCCAAGAGGACAGCGCGATCCGCCGAATGCGACACTCGTTCGTCAATCCTATCCGGGACGCGGTCATCAACCGCTATGACATGGCATACGCTTTTGACCCAATCGCGGTTTCCGAGAAGGCTTCTGCTACAATATCCACTAGCCTCGAACCATCAGTATTTGATCGCACTATGCGGTTGATTACACTCGAGGTAGCGCCCTACGTCCGCGGGATTATAGGTTACGACCATCGTCTGATGCAGGACCGCGTGCAACGGAGTGGCCTACTTAGCGAAGGTGGTAGGCCAGGTAAGCGAATGCGAAACACCCGTGCTGCATACTCTGCTCTGGAAGGTGTCGCACGCGTCAACATGCGCAAGGAGAACTATTTTTCTGCGGAGCTGAGCATGCCGTTGGTAATGAGAACCGGCGGCGAAAGCTGGCAAGCGGCTGTGGACGAAGAAATGTGCCTGATGAACCCGGCGTCGAGTCCTCCGAACGCGAATGAGGTGGGCGCAAATGAATATGGCGAAGCGATAACACCGCCAGTCACAGGGACGGAGTAGATGATGGAACGAAATGGCTGCATTCGGGAGACGTTGACAAAGCGTAGTTAGTTTTGGGGGGAGTTGGAGGATATATGTAATGGGCATTAGACCTGGCTGGAAATCTGCCTCGAACAAGACGGCTACATGCATAGACGAAACACGCTGAATGGCAAATTGTTACATATCGGGAATCGACTGTGTTGGCTGGAATCAACTCCCATTCCTTTCTAGTGGTAAACGGATCTTCGCCGTGACTTCCGGTCAGCATAATCCGACTCGCCGCCCCTGTAGCCCCGCTCGTCGGACTGGCTTCCCCGCCGGCTCCAGTCCGCAACGGCTTCATTGTATTGTGGCCATTGCGGACGCTCTTCCTCGACCGACCTGTTTGACTGCTTCTCGTACCGGACGAGCTCGTTGTCGTCCAGCGCACTGACCCCACGGGATTTGGACCGGCGGTCCCCCTCGATCGCACCCCGCCGGTTCGACAAACGTTCACTGGGAGACGGCAGGTATTCGTCGGAGTGGTACGAGTCCCCGTCACTTTCGCTGCCATAGCCCCTTGACCGCCCGTCGCTGCGGCTGGAGGCCGTGTAGTGCTCCCTCTCGGGCAGTCGCCTCCTCCTACTCCTGTGGTCGCGCGCGTGGTCGTTGCGGTCGAAGACGTTGTGGTCGTCGTAGTCGAGGTAGCCGTTGTGGCGGTCGCGGATGGCGTTGCGGCGGCGCGAGCGGCGGCCGGCCGACGACGCGGGGGACTGGTCCCAGCGGCGATGGTCCCTGTCGGAGGCGCGCGGCCAGAGCTTGTGGATGCAGACGGAGGCGACGGCGACGGCGGCGATGAAGACTGCGGCGGTCTTGATGCTGGGCCGGCGGTGCTCGCGGGGTCCTGCGGAGGAGGAGCGGGAGCGGGTGGATGGGGAGTAGGAGCGCCGCCTAGGGGCCATGGTCGTGTCGCCTCGGGCCCTGGTGAGGGCGCCACTGCGGTTATCGCGACTGGAGTGAGACATGCGCGAGATGGAGAGCGGTGGGTTGATAAGTTGGTGAGTTGATGAGTTGGTGAGTGGAGTGTGTGTACTGTCGTGAGATATCTCTAGTGGTTGACAACGTTCAGTGGGTCCGGCCGGTTTAAGAATGAGAAAAGACAGTTGATATTCACTCTAGGGACTCACGCGGCGGTCTGTCGGAAAAAAAAAAGACAGAGAGGGAAAGGGAAGACAGCTTCGGACGGGAGCTCAG
>MU846196.1:49016-68655 GCA_030867225.1 Colletotrichum caudatum
CCAACCCGATAACGACGGGAGGGGGACGTGGTGATGCCACTTGGACAGCTGTGCGCGCATATGGGCAGGAGAGGGCAAGGCATGCTCTCCCTGGCACGGATTCTATCCGCGGAACTCCGGTGTGTTGGTGTATCGAGGGACACGCGCCGTCGGGAATCGCAACGGAGAGAGCCGTGCTTGTCTCTTCTCCCTCTCACTAATTAGTATGTAATAATCTATTGCCTCCCCGCTGTGGTTCCGCGTTGCCAACAGACGGCGGGGAAGCGCATAGTTTGCTTGGATCATGCAGGCGATTAGGTTGAAAGGAGTCGTGTCGTTTCCAAGGTGGCAACACGGCGAGTTGATGCACATCTGCATTGCGACGCGGTCGACAGACGGTGGGGGATTAGCTCGGATTCCGAGGAGAGGGCCGGCAAGACGATTGGAGGATATCGGAGTGTTGAACGTTGAGTTGAGAATGAGACATAGCAGGAGGGGACTGGAATGGTAAGAGAGGCGTGAGCGTCAACAGTCAACACGGATCTATCGTTGTGGCATGATGGATGGCGATTGGCCAATGCATGTCGTGATCCCGTCAGCTGTGACCACACGTTGTCATGCCTTGGACCGGCGCTTGGTCTCGTGGAACAAGTGATGTGAGCTTGGAATTGCGATTTGTTGCATGTGAGCAAAGACACATGAATGCTGGGCGTCAACAAGCGTTTGTACACGAGCTGTCCGGGCCATATCTTTGCCATGTTGAGCCCTTGCCCGTATGTCTCAAGTTGAAGGGATAAAGTTGGGTAAAAATGTCGCTCCCTTCCATGCGCATTCGTTATAATACCTGGTTTCGTCTGCCAGTCGCTCTCATCGTCAGGTAGCTGTTTTGACAAGCCATTGTGACATCCTTTGACAGTCTGATGCTCTTGAGAACGTCTGGTTATCTTGAAGACCATAGTAACGATGAGAGCTGTTTATTACCCAACGTCCGAGGTCTGAAAATGTCAAAACCGCCATCTCACTCCCCTGAATGCGTGGGTTCACATGCGAGGATATTCCGTGGGCTCGGGTATGCAATCGGCGGCCCCTGGCAGCACACGTTACTGGATAAATCATTGAACGAGAAATCAAATGAAAATCCAACGAGGCTTGAAAACAGCGCTTGTAAGTGAAATCTACGAGGTCGCAAAAGCTATTTGTAACTCAATCAACCGCATCCCTCAATGACCCTTCTAAATGGAACCCAGACCATGGATTCAAATTCGGAGAAACCCTCCCCAGCCCCGTTCAACAACCATGGCAAAATGAAGGGGAAACCTACACCAAATGAAACAAAAGAGCAACGAGGAAGATGAACCGGGCGAACTCTGCCCGCGCCCGCCTCGCCCCCAGGGCCACCCTCCCGACGGGGCTCCTCTCCCAAATCTCCCTTTTCGCAGTCTCTACGGCGTCCTTCATGTCCTCCACGTCCTCCTCCAACTCCTTCCTCTCGGCGGCGTGGTACCTCTGGCTCCGCATCTGCCGAAGCAGCTCCGTGGCACTCGATCGCGCGAGGGGGTCCTCGTCGAGCATGTTGCCCAACAACTGCTGCAGCCAGGTGTGGGCCGGGTCCTCGCAGCCCTTGGCTCTGAACGCCAGGGGCCTGATCCCCTTCATGGAAACCCCCGACGTCAGCGTGAGGTCGGGCTGGACGAGGGTCTCGGACTGCCAGCTGTTCCTCCGCGACGGGACCGTCTTGGAGTCCCAGTGGGAGCCGTAGCGGTGGCAATGCCAGAGAAGCATGCCAAGCTGCCAGATGTCCGACGCAAATGTCGGCTTCGCCGGGCCCCTCGGCCCCTTTCCCCTTTTGCGCGCCTCGTCGTTCTCGACGAGGAACTCGGGCGCCGTGTAGCCGTCGTCCTTGGGCCAGTAGCAGATGACGCCAGGGACGAGGCCGTGGCCGAACAGCTTGTGGCGGTCGCGACGGGGGTACGAGGGGAATGGGATGACGTTCCGTGGCCGGACGTCCCCGTGGGCGATACCGCGGGCATGAAGGTAGGCGAGAGCGAGGAGCAGGTCCCAGGCGATGTCGAGGATCGCCGAATCACCGAAACGGTCTCGCGCCGGGTGGATTGCGCCTCCCCGGGGGTGCTGCTCGGTGACGATGCCGTTGATGCCTGGGAGGTAGTCGAAACATCTCACGACGGTTCGCTAATCAAATTGGTCAGCCGAGAGCGTCTGATGAGAGAAGCCGTCCGGCTCGGGCTAGGTATCCCAAACCAGGCACGGGGGTAAGACGGAAAGGAGTTGAACTTACGCAACAGGCCTCTCTCGACAGCCAGAGCTCGCTTTCTGCAAACTTTTTCAGCTTTCTCTTCTGGGCGAAGTTGAGGCATACAAGCTTGACAATGGTTGCATTCTTGGTGCACGACGCATCGACATCATCCACCGGAACGTATCTGTAGCTGTCGTATACTTCCGATAGGCACTTCTCACCCCCGATATAGGCCTGGGTGGTATGAAAGATCCCCTTTCGGCTGATTTGGTCCTGTGTGCTCGTAAACGGCATGGTAACTGATTAGTATTGATGTTGATATTGTATTGCAACTGTCTGGTGATGACTCGTATGGTTAGCTGGCTGGTCCTCTGATACAGACATTTCCAACCATTGATATAAGATCTTCATGCCTTGGTCCTGAAGCATCTCTGTGTTCTCGCATTGTTCTTGAACGTCTGTAATGTTCTTGTCCATTCTGAATACCACCCTTTGTTGTTGGTGCGGCTTGACTTATAAGAAATACCAGACTCTTTGAGTGCCGTGGAGCTACTATTTCGAGACTATCATGGTATCCTGCTCTTTATGACACAACTCAAGCACACCTGGCTTCACAATGAGACCAGAATTTCATCCCATGCGTAGGCAATTGCTCAATTCCATTATGCCGTCCTGTGTCTCGTCTCTTTACTAGGCAGGTCGTCGCCATAAGGCTGCTTGCCAGTAATCAACTGAATCAAAATATTCCTATTCCTGTCTCCGTCCTTCTTGAATTCCCAACCTCGAATCTTGTCCACAGCATCCTTCATCTCCGAAGCTTCCTGTTCCGCCAACGCCGCAGCGTCCTCGTCTTTCTGGAAATCAACAGCCTCATTGTCCATATCATGTTCCGGATTTTTTCAATTAGCTTCCTCCGTAGCTCATGTCAAACATGCTGTAAATAGTGACGCTCGCGAGATCCGCAATAGCCATATCTCAAACTATGCTCTTACGCCCCTCTTGCATGATGATTCGTAGGTAGGCAGCGCAAAATACAGGCATCGGCACTGTCCGAATGGTGCAGGGAAGCGAAATCCCAGTTGTTGTAGTAGATAGCTCGTCTGGTTCAATGCCGCTCCAGGAAAGAGGCAGAAGGATGAATATGAATTTTGGTTTGCTGTAAACATAGCGAAAGCCTTGCTTTGCACACTTGACAAGGTACGATATGGGAAGCTCGTTATCTCCAGCAAGTTTCAGGCTATTACGCGTTGCGATATCGTTTGCATCTTGAAGCTGGTTGTCTGGAACCATAAATATCACGTGCTATAGTTGAAATTAGTGAAATGCCATGGATAGGATAGGAAATTGATAGGTTACCGATTTAGGCGCGATAGGATAGCCCAGTCGCTTGAGCACAGGTTTCTCCTATTACACGATAGTGATCTTGGAGTTTCCAAAACCAACCAGTGTTTTGGAAACTTGATGGTCCATTTTCGGGAGCATACCGAGTTTGTACAGTATGCAATGGAAGCGAATCAGTACAGGAATGTGTTTAAGAAGAGAGGTCGGAGGGCAGGATGTGAAGCGAGTGAGCGAATATGTCAAATGTTGCTGAATGGCCCTGGTAAAGTCACGGGTCAAATGAAGTCATCTCCGTCGTCGCTGTACGAAGCTCAGATATGATATTGAGGTGAAAAACATGTGCCGATACAGTCACAGCAGACATTGAGCAACTGATTGAGTCATGCCCGAAATATCTATCTACCTTGATTGATAGGGATGTCAAGTTACAACATTCCATGGAACTGCGTTTCTATCCATCGATTTAGAAATGTTCTTTATCGTGTTGAGTATTGGCCTTCTTACGTACCCAAGCAAGTATGAAGCTCAGATACAATCACTTATTACCCGCTAGGCGCACCGCAACAGAGACAAATATCCGCTGCCGGAGGAGGTGCCTCCACTTTGCCGCTGGCATATACTGGTGCTTGGGAGGCAAAGGCAAGGGTAACGCGGCCGGACTTGCATTCGTGTTGTCGAGGGCCAGATACGTCGCGCCACGACGCAGCAGCAGGCTAGCTCCAAGAGAGTTGCCTAACAATCCTCACCGGCCGGTGGCCATGATCTCCTGGAAAGCCTATAGCCGTGGGCGCCACGGCAGGCGGTCGTACGAGGAGGAAAAAGGGCATACAGATCAACTTAACAGCCACGACCCCCCTGAGCTAGGCCGACCAGATGGGCGAAGCATGGCGGTCTCCCATCATCCTTGACAGTAGGAGTGCGAATTGACGAAGCCACGCAAAAAAAAGAAGAAAAAAAAGGAGAGCCCCCCAAGGTTTGGTGTCAGATGGGCTTGCACAAGTCAGAAACTGTGGCCACTGAGCCAGAAGGCGCAGCGCCTCATGCTCGTCATGGGAGACACGAAGCCTCATCCCACCCCCAAGCCGCGTAGTCGAGCGCGCCCAGAGGCGGAGGGGACTGCCCACTGCAGAAGCATTCTATTTAGATCTGGTTGTAGATCAGGCCATCCGCGTAAGTGCAGTCACAAACCCAGGCCAGCCTAGGCAGTTCGAGTGGCGTCTGCCACCTGTGTCCCCTAGCCGACGACGGCGATCGGGACGAGTTGAGTTCAACAAACCAACAAAAACCGCCATGTTTCTTTCCCCCCTTTCCCCCGACCGCCGTCCAGTAGATTATCTCGTCGGAATCCCCGGACGGCCTGCCGGAGCGTGGGCTGGAGGTTTCATTCCACCGTCGGGGGATTGGGACCCCGTTCTGTGGTACGCGTACAGTCGCCAGGCCGGAAAAGCCAACGCCCACCCCCTCCCAAAAGGTGTGAGGACAATAATAATAGTTGGTTGGGATGGGGGGGGGGGGGCGCGCGGCGCGGGGCAAGCTCCGAAAGGCGGCACCGCGCCGTGTGCCACGCCATGCCATGCCATGCCGTGGCAATGCCGGCCAGCGCCCAAATTAGTGTACAGCGGGTGTTCTCAGCAGGACCACTAGAACCAGGAGTTGAGAGCCTGCAACGATGGGGGCCGTTTGACGGCCGGGGTTGCACACGGAGGGAGGAGGATACTTGGTAGTCTCGCAGTCAGTCGGGGGGGGGGGCGATCTCCCTGAATCGATGCAGCAGGCCTCTTTGCCCATGGTGATTCTGCCCACCGACCGAAGCAGGATCGAGGCTAACCAAGAATGGGGGACGAATTCGTGAAAACGGGGACTCTTCCCACCCCCCTCGCGTCCCATCCCTCCCCCGGGGACGGCGTTTGCCATGGCGGGACAATCAATATGTGGGCAGAGTGAGTGTCAAAGTTAGGAATGAATGGGGTGCGCGGGTTTTGGCAGGGAAGAGAGACGCATGTTGTAGGTAAGGCCTGCAAATCCCTTCGTCATCCGCCGCCCACCCGTTCCCAAGTGGTGGCTTTCAAACGAGTCTGTCTCTCTTCCTTGCAGATACCTATAATGACAAGGGAGCTTAACCAGCAGGGAGCAGTGTGAAGTGGAAAAGAGAAAGAAAAGGAGATGGGGGTTTGACATTGACTTGCAGGTAGAGGGGGCCAAAGCCATCCAAAGCAGCAGCAGCAGCAGCAGCAGGAGCAGCTGTACCACTGTAAGGCGACTACTATGTTCGTTCGTACGTAGTGTATTATGTGGTAAGGTAGTAAATAGGTAGGTGGATGAATGAATGAATGAATGAATGATCGGTGTCAATTCCTAGTTTGACGCCAGTAATCCATGGTCGGCCAACCACACATCCAGAACTCTTGGCTCTTTGTGCGGAACCACCGTGGCCGCGAGAGCCCTTGCCGATCGTTCGTTCCCCTGGGCTGCGGACGTCCACCAAGGCAATCCACAACGCAGAACCCGAGGGCTGCTGGGGAAGGAAAAAAAAAGTCGCTCGGCATACCGGTGTGCGCGTATATTGGTGGTGTGTATACTCACGGTTCCCAACCGACTCTGGGTGGTTGACGATGCGAGTCATCCGAACGAGATGGCACCAGATTAGGTAGTACCCCAGAGTACTCTGCAACGTTGTCGTCAGTGAACGATGCGCATTGCGTTACCGGCCGCCTTTGCAGCGCCAGGTCCAGGGGCGCACGCACTGCGGCAGGGTGGGCAGTCAGTCCAAGGCATCTTGATGGATGATGTACTTTTTGACTTTCAGGTGCCTCCAGCTCCGCGCTCCGGCACCGGTTTGCTCTCTGCCCATAGACGACGACGACGACGACGACGACGATGTATCAAGCAAACGAACAAACAAACAAACGTGACTGGAACGCACCGCTGGGTACCGACATCATGCGGAGCAGCAACAGCTGCAAAGGGTCGGAAGCCGACGACCATCGGATATGTGATGTGGCACGAACCTGCTCAATACCGGGATGGGCGTCGGTTGGCGAATTGGCCCGAGGGCGTTGAGCCCCCTCTTGAAAGGGCTGGCCAGGCTGGCTGATTTGCTTTGCCGTAAAGGGGTTATTGTAGCGATCGATGCACACATATCCAACCCGGTGACACAGCGGTAGTGCCAGAAAGGACCAGCCAGTGCCTCGGTGCTTCAGACTTGGCCAGAATCAACCTCCCGCGCCGCCACTCAGAGGTCGGATGAGAACCCGAGTCGTGCTAGGCCAGGCTCTACGCCAACACTAAACTTGACTTCACATTCGAGACCCAAGTTTTGAATCACTACGTGGGCAATTTTTTATTGTCTTCATTATGCCGTCTTTATGCCTCTTTATTCGGCAGTTCTTCTCAAGTTTTTTTTAAAAAAAAAAAACCTACAGTGTTTTGAAACTTTGATGGTCCATTTCAGGGAGGCATACCGAGTTTAACACGGCCTGGAGGACACTTAAGGATGTATCTGGTATACAATGGAAGCAACAGTGCAAGATGGATTTTATGTTAAAGACGGATCCGAAGGTAGTATACGAAGTGAGTGAGTGATGAGGTGAAGAACAAATGCCAAGACAGTCACGTCTAAGGTATAGCAACTAGGGAAGACATATTACGTCTTCGCCAGTCTTCGTTGATAGGGAGGGTAGGTTACGATACTCGACGGTATTGTGTTTCTGTCGATTGAATGCAACACAGACCATCCGTCATCAACGGTGTTCAGTATAGACTGTTGAGTCGCCGTAAGGTGGTTCGTCTTCCTTAGACGACGTTGATTTAGCAGCAGGTGCTCTTCCCTGGCCTTCTCGTGTCTTCTCTGGTTTGTTTGCGGCCGTAGACCACGTGCCTTGTTTATCGTTCTAGTCACCCCAGACGAGACGACTTGCATATGGTAAAAGGGCGTGTTGACCAGACCAGGCCTGCCTCCGAGCCAAGGACTGCGCCGTGAATATTATCAATGGTGCGCGGGCGTTTGTGAACAGAGCAAACGTATGTGAGTGATTGCAGATGCGGACGGATGTGTTCTTAGTCTGGCCCTGGTTATCGGTCGACGCTGTCGAGGGAGAGATGATGGGTATTATCCCCCCCCCCCCCCTTTTTGACCGCCAGGCTAAAACACCGCCCCCCCCTCGTGCTTCCTGACATGGTTGCTGCGGCTTCCGGGCCGACAAATATCAGCGGGCTGTACTCCATATAGCGTCACGTCGGTGATAAGCTGGACCCCCGGGGGAGGGGTTGCAGGACCGAGTGATGTGCGCGGGCGCCGTAGTACATCGTACATTATCGTAAGACTCTTTATTTATTCATTTACGTGGGTCCAGATGCACGTGAACGGCACTGTATGTGCACCAGAGGGCGGCCCTGGTCTGATGATCCGACGGTGAAGCTAGCCACTGGGCGTTTCTGGTTTGTGTCCGGAGGGGCAGCAGGTATCGACCGTATCTTGGGCAACAAGAAGACGACTGCACCGTTGCTGTGCCAAGTATGTCTCGCGAAGGCACGAGTCCTCGGGGCAAAGGGAACCAACCCTCTGACCGGGATGCAGCGAGCGTCTTCTGGCGGTCTTCATTCAGCATGTATCATGTATGAAGGAAGTAAACCTTGGTGATAGGCGCGATCGGGAAGGCAGAAGACGCAGAGCCGCGGAGCAAAGGAGGTGAGACGCTGATCTGATTGTGACTGAGGGTGGAAAAGCAAAGCGAAGGAGAGACTGACTCTGTATCATGCAGCTGCTGATGGCATATGAGCAGAGAGGGGTGGCGGGCCGAGGAGAAACGACCCAGCGTCGTTGGTTGGCTGAATCAACACACGGCGAGCAATGATATGTGTCCAAGCTCATGATAGGGGGGGGGTGAAGGAGAAGAGACATGTCGTCCAAATAGCAGACCTAGGTAGCGGCACTCCAAACCGTAGAGTCTAGAGATACCTGGATGCATACAAGGGTAGCCCGCCGTGCAGCAGCGTGCCAGCAACAGACTTGTTTGCTTTGTGTGTGTGTGAATCAAGGTGATGGCGAATGGCTACCTAGCTCAGGTAATGCCAAGCAAAGGAGGGGAAGACAGACGGTCGAGACCCTGGGGTCAGCACCAACTTTAATTGATACAGGCAAGTCTTGGACACGACACGAGACACACATCGTGCGTACCCGGGAGTCAATCCGCCTGACCTCACCGGCAACTGGAGAGCAAGTAAGCAAGCAAGCATGTGTTGGGGGCGTAGCTGAGGCTGCAGTAGCTGAATATGAGCCAAGGTCAGTCAGTCAGTATTTAGTCGGTCAGTCAGTCAGTCAGGCTGGCTGGCTGGCTGGCAGGCAGGGTGAGGTTAGCGGGCCTGTATTTGTACTCTACACGATGGATAAGTGAGAAAGAAGCATCCAGACGGTGTTGGAAGCAAAGTGAGATAGATACCAGTACAGAGTACGGATAGTAGGTGGATAACAGCACGTAGGTAGGGATGGTTTCGCATCCAAGGTTACTCATGGAGCGAGTACTACAGGTATGTAGCAGGCAGTAAGGATGGATGCAGATAGATGGACAGATGGCAAGGTTGGTTTGGTTGGTTACCTGAGAAATGATGGATGTCGGTTTAGCCAGGCCGGGCCGGGATACGAAACGGGCTTGGACTCGGGCGAGCTGGTTGCATGGTATGCATGGCATGGCATGGCATGGCTTGCTTGCCGGGTGGGATCCGTATTAAACAGGGTGCGTATCCGTACTATTAGATGATGACGATGAGGATGAATGGGAAGCAGGTTGCGAAGCGAAGAAGGTGCAAGCAAGTCGTTTAGGTAGGTGACAAACAACCTTGTCTTGTTGAGACGTCCACAAGTAGCTGTTAGTAAGTTACCGTCCACTGTCGGGGGGGGGGGGGGGGCTGGTTACGTCAGCAAAAGGACGGTGCCAGGCCGTACCATACCGTGCCAAACCATAGGTACGAGTCCGTGCATACCTACGAGTAGGTAGTCATCCACACTTACGGATACTGCCAGTTGCTCATTCCTTCCTTCCTTCCTGCCTGCCTGCCTGCCTGCTCGAGATACCTATGTACGGTAGGTACGATACGATACGATACGACCGACCCAAACATGGAAGGCGCCCGAATAGGACTCAAATTTCATCCACGGCAAGAGCTGCCTGCGCACTTGCTACCATAGGTAGTAAAACTATGTTGCAAGGGACGGGACTTCCGGATGGAGTCCGATCCTCCTCCTCCTCCTCCACCGCCTTCTCCTCTTCCATCCAACTCGACCAGAGCTCTCTCCCCTCGTCTCGTCGCGTTTCCCGGCATCATCCTGCGAACTTGACCCTGTCAGGGATCGCCGGTGTCGACGGACGCTTCGGCCACGGCATCCATCACTCATCGGTATAGGTACGGATACCTACCCGGTACTGTCCTGTCCTATCCTTTCGCACTCTCGTTGTTCTCGGCATCTCTTGCCGCCCGTCCTTACCAGTCGTACCCCCCTACCCTATGGATACCGAATCCAACCCTGGACCGACGCAAATAGGGGCGCAACGTTGACACTTACGTCCAAGTTGATTGCCCGTTCCATCGACACCGGGCTTCCCCTCGTCAGACAAACAGCATTCCGAACGAACCCTCTGAGTTTCCCTGTGCCCTCTCCATCACATCATCTCCGACAAGCCAGCCTCGACTCATGCTGTGCATTCGCAAACCGAGCCCGCCATGTTATGTCATACACGCAACCTCGGAGCACCAAGGCAGCACTTTTGGATGCATCGATCGCTTCGGGGACATTAAGAGAAGCCGCCAACTGCAACAACATCATCATCAGCAAACCAACCCACCCTTTGCTCACATCTACTGACCCGGCGCCCCCGACTTGCCGTTATGCTGCTAGCAAATCGAGCATTAACCACACTGCCAACTGCAAATCGAACCGTCTATAGATTGGGCCTGCATGACCAACCCTTGCCGCGTCCAAGAAAAGCCACTGCACACGATTGAAAACGCAGGCGGGCGGCAAGCTTCGAGCTGACAAAGCCACCGCCTTGGTCGTCAGCCTACATACATTCATACACAGTAACCTACATACCTTACTTGGTATGTGGTGGCTGGCTTCACACCCTCGTCCTCCGGAACCAAACCGCTTAGAGCCTGCGGCTGCTGCAAGCATCAAGCTGTTACAGCACCAGCACAGGCCCCCCCCATCGACGGTCGGTCCACCATCAAAGCCGACCGATGTCTGCTGCAGCCATTGCACTGTATCCGTAACCCTCCCTCAGGTGCAGTCTGCCTTGGGCCACATATCATGTCCTACTGTGATTGACTGTCACTGGAACTCCCCGACAGTCAGCCAACACACTTATCTAGTATCTAGGGGGGGGGGGCCTTGACTCGTCGGTTGAACAAGCTGCCCGTGGCAATGCTATTCTCGGCCTTTGCTCAACGCACTCCGCTGAGCTCCCCTCGTCTCCCGGCTACGGCCGGCACCACTGCTCTCGGTCAGATGCACCGTCTGGAATGCATTGCCCTTGGCCGATCCTTTTTGCCAACCCGAGATATAGTGAACGAGTCTTAGGCTGCTGTGTACTATCACCGAGTGCACATTTATACACGCACATGCACACACGATTTCTAACCATCTGCCGGACTGCCACTGGGCGTCTGACCTTGGCGGCACGGCTTCCGAGGCAAATGGTCAAGCTCTCGTCTCTATGGGTGGGTGAGCAAGGGAACCGGACCTCAACCAATGCCTACCCACGAACAAAATACTAAGCACACCCCCTAAACGCGCATGTCTGAGCGAGCTTGTCCACCCCTCCCCAAACCCCTTTCCCTCCACACAGCACCGAGGCGCTTTGGCGAAAAGTATCGAGTCCATTACACCACTCCTGGTCTTGGGGCGTTGTCTTTGTACCGGTCTGCTCAGCGTATCGTCTAGCCTCACCCGGCTCATCTCACGCCTGCCGGTTCGGTGAACACCTCCGGCTTAAGAGTCCCGACACCCAGTGCTAAGAATGGCCCGTCGATAGTTCCCACATCACGAGGAGCAGCATCCTGGCCTTGTGATGGCATCCCGGACGTCGAATATACCTCGTCTCATGAAGGCGCTATAAGGGGGGAAAAAGGGAAAAAAGAAATCCTAGCCGCCAACAACCTTGATACAGTTCCGACTGCTGCCAGAACGGTGATGCTGAGTCGCCCATGTCAGCATACCCAAATGATGGATTCGGCCACCACGGCGGACAACACGGAGGCCCGAGGCCAGCCCCAGATCCCTGGCCGACCCTCCTTTTCGAAGGACGACGACAACAAGTGTTCGTGATCGCTCCCTTGGGTATCACGCGCCGTTCGGCCGCACAACTACAAAAGGTATGAAGTTAAAAGGTTGTATATGATTGGCCACAGCCCTGCAACTCAGACGCAGCCTGTGTGTGTGTGTGTGTGTGGTGGCGTATCGGGATATCCATCTGTCACCTGTGTAGGTGTAGGTGAGCCAACCACGCCCCTTCTTTCTAACAGACTCCAAGATCCGCTTAGCACTTTCGAATGGACCAATCGCCGCCCAGGTCTGCGCAGCCTCGCAAAGCCATGTGTTCGTACGGATACATACCTCTCTCAATGTTTTTCTTTCTTTCTTTCTTTGGCACTGCGCCGCCCATTCATTTTTCGAAACCTAGTGTACATTCGATACCTTGCAGGAAGTCTGTCTTGTCAAAGTTCCCTCTTGCGGAGGCTCCATGGCTCTGTGGTGAGTCTGGTCATACGTGACAGTCGACAAGAGCACAATGTGTATGCATAGGAAACCCTGGCTGCATTAAACCTAACGAGGTTGAAGTACCGTTCCGTTACTGAGTCGCTACGATGGAAGTCTCTGACAGTCATGCAAAGCCACGCGCCAGCCTCTGCTCATGGTGCTTGTACGACAAAGAGATGCCGTCTCTTATACCACCCTGAATGAACTTGTACTCGTCAGCAGTCTCATGATGCGTTGTTCAGGACTCGCAAGAAATTTTGGAATTGATCGTGGTTCCATCAGCAGCTCGTGGCTGAGATTCGTTTCAGCCAATCGACTTGTGACCACTGGAAGAGGCAAAGGCTGTCAGGTCAGGTCAGGTCAGATCAGGGCCAGTTAGTCTCGTTCGGTCTAGCTCCCGAGCCTCTGCATTTCGTCAGTCGATAGATACGGTGGAGGATGCCTATACGTTCAAAGGGTCGCCCTCACGAATGTGCAATGCTGCCAAGCAACTGTCCGCTTATCGACACGATTTGTTCCAGTGGGCCACACCAACGTCTCATTGCCATCCGACGCCATACGAGTCCAAGGGTACCCGTCAGGCACGGCTTGTAATCTATATGAACATGGCAAGCCGGCTACACTCATCACCTCGACACCTCATAGCCAGGCATTAGTGGTACATACAAGATGGAGCTGGCTGTGGAATCCCAATCCGCGCGCCGTGACGCTCGCTAGTCGGGTGGAGAAGTTGACATGTCGTTTGCAACTTCTCACCTGGCAATGAAAAGACTTTAGCGACACGCTCGAGGTGTGGCTCTACCACATTCGGACTTGTTTCGATCGAGCAACGGACGGGGAACCGCCTTGGTACGAACCCTAGACTGAGTGATAAGCCACATGGCTGGCCACTGCAGGCAGCGTAACGCTATACTGAGATTCAGTAATCTGGCGCGCCCATCATTTGCTGGTTGGGCCGAAGACTCCACAGCGACCGACCAGCCGGCCAGCCAGCCTGCCAGCTACGGGGCGGGCCCATACGAATGGTACATACTATGTAGTCCACAACCACCATCGCCCGGATAGAGCAGGCGGACAGACCAGCCTCGACTCATACACACTCTATCGCTCAATGAGTGCGGAGTACCAAGAACCACAATGACGGTGTAGGATTACGGACCCTTTGATCGAGTGCTAACGCACGATTTGTTTTTTCAACTGTGGAGTCAGGACTGCACTGTACTGCATTGTACTGTACAGTACTCGCTGTAGCTTGGGCCACCGGCTGTCCCATTACATGGGGAATCTCTCTCTCTCTCTCTCTCTCTCTCTCTCTCCCACTGTCCTGTCTGCCCCATCCCTGTTGCAGAAGGAAGTTGAAGCTCCACTACAACCCACGCCCCCAGGGAGGAGGACCAACGACGAACTGCAAAATTGCAATCTTTGAGGAAAAGGGTTGACAGCCTGCGGTCCGGGAGACATGTCCTCGATCGAGAAGTGGCCAAGCCGACCAACGCAGCAACTCCGGATTCATGACCATCGTTCACACTAGTCCGTATGCGAGGGAGATGACTTGGATTATGGCAGGATCAGTCTTCGATCCATCCCAGGGTTGGCAACCATCTACCCATGTGCGCGTTGTCCCACACCGCAATGGCGGGCGGCATTCCAAAAGGCGAAGTGTTGTTGTTGTTGTTGTTGTTGTTGTTGTTGTTGTTGTTGTTGTTGTTCACGGCCATCCATGGCTGCTGCACTTCAACCAGCTCAGACCTCACGCAACCCAAAAAAAATCCATCACAGACCCTTTTCCAAGTGTGAATGTAGTATGCCCAAGGCAGCCCGTCAGTCAGCCCGTGGCGGTTTGACTCCGATAGCACGAAACTCAGGAACACGCAGGTCACCCAGCCCAGCCTCGAAAAAGGAACAAGCAACGAAACCGAAAGCCTGTTTCCAATACGGGTGCAGTGCAGTGCAGTACAGTACAGTACGCTGTACTGGGCCGAGCAGGGAATGGTCGGCAGCCGTCGTCGATAGTGAATGAAGGGCGAATGAATGAATCTTCGGACCAACTCACCTATCGCATTTTGCCTCGAGCACAGCTCAGATTCCCCGGCAGGGGGTGGCAGGACATTGCTGTGGACTGCCGTTCTTCTACTCAGCGATCCGTCATCCTACGGCCTGCGCCTCCGCTCAAGGGCCGGCGCCGGCGCCGGCGCCATCACAGTGGCGGGGTAAACCTGGTCAAGTTTAGGTCTTGAAGTCTTAGACTGCAGTTGAACGCTAAGTTGATCTTGACCGGGAGCGAGCACGAGAAACGCCAGGCAAAGGCGCCCGCCCAATCACGCTTCGACAGGCTTCTTGGGAAGTCTCGAGAGCCCCGTTTCGAACCCTGTGCTCGCTCACAAGGGTGGCAGTCGCCTCCCCTGGCACACCAGCGCTCAACATGCTGTGCATACCTCCTCAGAAGGCTTTCGAACGACAACTCTCTCCCCCATTTGCTCGTTATTTTCCACCCATACGTGTGCTGGCTCATAGCGGCGCTCGCACTCATTACGATCGCCTCTTTGACACAGACCGGCTTTGCAGTATTGACGGAATTGTGTCTCGGTTAGCTGGCGTAGACCCCAGCCCCAGTCAGACACGATGCTTGCTGCTGCTCTCACCCGCCGCCCGATGACTGGATGACGGCCGGCAGCAGTGTTTGCGGAATTGTTGTGGCCTTCCATGTCACGCTGACTGACTCTGTTTCCAACATGCATGTCTGGGGCTCATGTACTTCGAATTTTGGTAAAATGCAACCAACTCTGGTCATCCACTCAGTTGCCTGGTTGTCCGGCAGGGGAGACGCGGGCAAGACATGTCCATTCGCGTGTTACTCGTGGTGTGCAGCGAGCCCGCGTCCACGCAGAACAAGGGCCCTGGGGGGGGGGGGGGGGTTTGCAGGGATTTTAATGACCTGGCTAGGTAGGCTTCGGATTCGAGGCAGCAGTGTGTGTCCCTGCGCCCTCGTGCTGCTTCGTCGCGAAGGCCAGCCAGCCAGCCATTCAGCCGACACAACCGGCGTATACAGTCAATGACGCTGTATTACTCCAGGTTTTATCACTGGGACCGACCGCCTTTGGTACTGCGACCGCGGCCGGAGACCTTGTCGAAACGGGCGTGCCGCTCACCCACCCTCATCGTCAGTCAGAGATACAGCCATTCCTCCAAGCGTGATGGTCCCTCTCTCACAGCCGAGCGAGGATCATGACTGGTGTCCGGCCACTAGTACGAAAGCGCAGTGGGACGCAGTTGGAGAACAGCCAAGCAGAGTTGGGATTGATCATGACGGACAAAGACAAATCTCCAAGTGCATGACGTGCCTGGGCGGAGGCTGCTCCAGCCTCGAGATCCCCATTGCCGACACATCACATACGTACGAATACATACACACACACACACACACACATACATACGCAAGAGGACATCATGGCGAGCCTCAACCCACCACGGTTTCATCGGGAGAAGAGGAGGCAAACGCAAATGGCATGGTCTGGACGGAGATACGGGCACCATCTTCTTCCCATCGCCCAGGATCGGCCGTGGAAACTCAAACACTCACTCTGTGGTAGCGCCGTGTGCCCGCTGCTCGAACAGTCCAGTCCATCTCGATTGGCCGAGTTTGACGCGGAAGCAGTGAATGCCAGCGCCCGAGCTACTTGCATCGCTTGGTGCGAGTCGCCGGGCTTCACAGCTCACACAGCCTTGTGTGGTATCCGTGTCCCTGGCAATCAAGCAAGCAAGCAAGCAAGCGAGCCCATTGGGCTGGGTTGGGCAAGGCGCTTGATGCAAAATAAGGCACGGTCTCTCGGCCGCTCTTACTGTTTGATAATTTCTATATTGACACCCCCGCATTCGAGAGCCGATAGGATTTGCTTTTGTACCGTGTCTGGGTCATGGGTAGAGGAAGGGAGGGAGGGGTCAAAGGCTGTGTGTGTGGTGAGGAGCGTTGCGTTGCGTCGCTAATTTGCAAATAGGTATACGGATACTCAGCGGCGAAGCAAGGCGAGAATAGCATATGCGCCGGCTGAGCAAACCACTGAGCTCCTGGCTCCTGGGACCATTCCCCATTCTATTTTCAGGGAAAACTGGTCAAACAGACCTGACCTGTTGCGTCGGCCATGAGACCCCCGTCTTGCCGACATTTCATATCCTTTGGGCAATATTTTCCTATTGACACTTCATTTCTTTTGTTCCCTTTGCACAACGGGGGTCAGCCCACGAGATGGACGATATGGGGGGGGGGGGGGGGGGGGGGGGGGGGCGGGACCGCCGCGTAACAATAGCAGAAGACATTGACGACGGGATCCCGGCGGTCTCGTTGGTTTAACGAGTGAGCGCGAATGGATCCTCACGTAGGGTAATGTACAATCAGAGATCAGACGCTGCGGTAATAGCGAGTCGGCTGGCCAAGGGGAGGAGGGACATGTTAGGTACGCCACTCAACCTTGGCTTACTTACCATGCCTTTCCTTTCCTAGCAGCGAGCGTGTGTGTGTGTGTGTGTATGTGTGTTGTCTCATTCTTTGGGATTATGAGGCGAGGAGGGGGGGGGGGGGGTCTGGAGCCTTGGACTGACCGCAATGCTACTGCGTAAGGCAACTGATTAGTGTCAGCACCGGACCGAGAGGGGGATGGAGATTTGCGGTGGAGGCGCCAGCGCCGGCAGCACTGAACTGGACGGAACGAACGACACGGGCACATCCCATCCCGCCTGACGTCCAGGCCCCCCTCCTACGACGCAGGACGGCACTCTTTTGTAACGGACATTCGACGGTGTACGCACAGCGATGCGAGTGCCCTGGCCGGACGGAGTGAAGCAAGGGACAGGCGATGGCTCTCGTCCCCTTCACCCCCTCCAGCAGGCGGGCAGAACGGCTCGGTGCGGCCAGCAACCGTGTTTCCAATGCGGGATGCATTGTGTCACGGCGTGCTGTACTGTACCTCTTGAACGGTTCGGCGCTGCTCGCTTGGCAGCCATCTGGGTAGCAAGGAGATTGGGTTGTGTGGGAAGCAGCAACTTGGAACAGATTGGGGCGGCCATCTTGTCATCCGCAAATCTAATGCAAAATGCCTGCCTCGTGTCTGCATTCGTGCGCGCCATGACAGTGGGGACCCCAATATGGAATTGCCTACTACTGTACGGATACACCACTGCTACCTGGCACTTCCCCGGGCATCCCTCAGTCTGGATTCCCTACTACGTACGGATGGATGGATGGATGGATGGATGGATAGATGCTGGGCAAGGGAAGCGTGCGTAACGGAGGCAGGGTAGGTAGGTAGGTACGATTACGTCCCCCCCCCCCTTCTTCAATGCCTGCTCTGCTGGGTTTCTCCCCTGCTGTCACGGCCCTTGGCCGGATGAGGATGGCGGGTGTACGGATTCACTGTACTGCGTAGGGGCCTTTTTTCGACACCTCCTTGATACGTATCCGTACGTATCACGGAGGGTAAATTGTCGTGGAGACAGGCCGATGTGCTCTTTGTCTTTGATGAGTTGCGTCGCGGACTGGGCGACTCAGTGGTTGCTGTCTGATGAGACGAGACGGGAATTGGCAATGTGTGTTTTTTTTCTTCTTTTTTTTTTCTCTCTCTTTCAGGACCCGGGGACCTGGACAATATTGACACCCATGCACAGCTGGGTACTCCAGAACGAGACATTGCTGCAAATCATGTGCACGTATGGAGTACGTGTGCATGTATGTCTCCTTGAAGGGGTCAAGGTGTGCTCACTGTTCAGTGGGTGAGTGGTCGGAAATGCGGTGCTGACCAGCCTACATAGCCAACTAGCCAACTACAGGTACATACATAGCCGTCGGCGACGGACCAGCAGCCTCGCAGCAGCAGCAGCAGCGAGAAGTACAGTGAGTACTACTGCGATGTTTGGCATGCCGGGCACATTTGATTTGGGCAAGCATCTGGCAGAGGCAGAGACGCACATGTCACCCATGTTTTTTAAAACCAAAACAAAAGCTGTCTAATTCCTCAGCCAGCACGACGATTGGCCGGAGGAAGCGCCAATTGCGAATGGGGCTGACGGCGGACCTGCAAAGATGCAAAGTAGGTAGACGAAAGGCCGGGCAAGCCAGCCTGTGCCTGGCAAAAAGCCATAGCTCGAGGCAGTAAGTACGGATAACAGTACAGTAAATCGATGGGGCGGCCATGGCATGGAATCGTATCGTACGGTATCTCCTCGTGTCGCATGGCAAGGCAAGGCATGGCATGGCCCATAGAACTTGAATCATTAACTGTGCGGGTAGCGTACCTCAAGTAAGGCATTGCCGGGTATCGCAGCAAGTGAGTGTGCAGTGTCTCTCTCTCTGTGTGTGTGTGTGTGTGTGTGTGTGTACCTACGATTACTACTAATGGCAGAACCCAAAACGACCAAGGGCCGAGAGAGTTTGGTGTGGGGTTGGTACCGGGTGGGTTTACCACGCCGTCGGCGACAGCGACAGCCAGGAGCGATAGCGATGGAACAAGCTCTGCTAGTGGAGGTGGAGGTGGAGGTGGTGATGATGAATGGCGGACGGGGCACCCCAAAGTAGCAAAAAAAAAAAAAAAAAAGTGTTGCCAAGGTGGCATGGCATGGTATGGTATGGTCCCGTATGGAACACCATCACAGGGCGTTTAATACACCTCGGTCCCTTGCACGGCTCCAAGCCAGCCAGCCAGCCAGCCAGCCAGCAATACGCGATACGAGCGAGCATGCCGAGTTTGTCTACAGGGTACATCGTACGCAGTCGGTAGAAGACTAATTACTGCGTAGAGAGCTAGTCACCTGGTTACTCGACAGGTGGAGGGGACCAGGTATTCGTACTCCGTGAAGGAGAAGAATAATAAAAAGATGGGGGGGGGATACCGGGTACGCTTTGCGGTCCTGGAAAGAAAGACTGACAGCTGATGCAAGTACGACGTCTAGGAAGTATCTTGTGGTACGAATGGCCCCTCTCTTTTTATTTTTTTCTCTTTTTTTTCTCTTCTTCTTTTCAACGTCGATACCTCCATTCTTTTCCTCGTCACGAGCTATAATTATTTCCGTATCCGTACGCTACATTCACCGTCACAGGCTTTGCCGTCGGTCGCAACACAACCACAAGTGCCCCCGCGGCCTACTAATGAACGACCTTGCTTGCATGCCGCTTCTTCCCTGCCATGCCATAAACCATGCCATGCCATGCCATGCCATACCATATCATACACGCCTGGCCCTGCCCTGCCCTGCCCTGCCCTGTCCTGCCTGCCTGCCTGCCTGCCTGCCTGCCTGCCTGCCTGCCTGCCTGCCTGCCTGCCTGC